>JAACYV020085672.1:0-11245 GCA_009936425.2 Chrysaora fuscescens
TGGGTCTTTATCTAATTTTCTACACAACAAATATCAAAATCTATTTTGGCGCCAAAACCATGTCACTTGTCCTTTAAGATCCATCCTGTGCTGTGTGGTTGCAATAAAATGTTAATTAATGAAATGATCTACATTCTTAAATAGATGCATCATATTGTGTCGCAAAACTTTCTTGCACAAAATTGTTGAAATCTACCTCTTTCTTTATTGTCTTTCATCTACAATTTTCCTGTTGCCACTTTTGACAGCCATGTTGTTTTTAAGATTTTTCTTCCTTGTAGTAATCGTGCAGAATACACATTTCCTACTAGAATTAAAGCAACGCTTCTTCACAGAGGGATATAAAATTGCTCAAGCATATTTTTATTTTCTCTTGAGCCTCTTAAAAGTTTCAATCTTTAACGACGTTATTTACCAACAGTTGTCTTACGAATTTTTCTTTGTGTGTTGTTATAATTGAGCAACTGATTTTGTAGCTTGAATCTCTAGAGCGCATATTCCTAGTTGAACAAAGTGCTGAAAGTTACTTGAAAGATATTTATAACCAAATAATTCTGATGGAATGGTAGAGCATTAGCAATTTTATTTTTCTTTTTAGGATGGATTTTATTCAAGATATTTGAATCATTCAATAATAGCAATGACCGAGAGGGAAGTAAAGAAGCTTTCAAGTTGTTTCAAATGCTGATCGAAAAAGTAAGTTTGGGAAAGTAAATTTACCAAGTATGATAAATCGATTTTCAAGAAAAGGATATTCCTGTCTGTCTAGAAATGTGACCTCAGGTATAAACTGAAACTTGGCAAGCAGTTCCATCTCTTTTGTGGGTATATAAGTGGAGCCCCATAGTGGATTCCAACGGGTGAAACTGAATAGGGACCGTTTAATACTTTACATTCTTTAGAACATTTAGTGCGCGTTGGTCACATCGATGCAATCAAGTACCACCTCATTCATTGAGGCATAAATTCAAACAGTTGCAATTGTTACCAGCTTTATCAGGGTCGGGATTTTATTTCACTAAATAATTTGCTTCGATGACCCAATATACGACTGAAGAATGCATGTATGTATGTGTGTATGGATGTATTTATGCATAATTGGAGATAGCTGTGTATTGGTAATTAAACAGGAAATTGAGTTTTGGAATCTCCTGGTTTCATTTATGTCCTCTCTTGTGTTACAGGATGCAAAGAAAGGGCTGACACAGTTTGTTTATACTGCCCTCCTTTCGACTTTGTTCCGAAATGGCATGCGAGACGAATTCTTCACGGTAATATCTAGAAATTGTTTATCGTATGATTTCAAGCCTTAATATTTTTAGAATGCCTAACAGTGTATTAATATTGCATATTTGTTCAATTGGAGGATTTCGTTCTTTGGGATTATACAACAGCCATCTTCTTGTTAGGTTGTCAACGTGATGAAGGAAGAAGGCATAGAGCCAAACGAAGCTCAGTACTTTATTATGCTTAAGGTCAGTTTTTATATACACAAGCTTATAATGTTAATTTTGTTACACAATTATTAACTCAATTACTCTATACCTCTAATCGTATTGAGATGATGATATATCTGCTGTTGCTAATTCCTTTGACACAAGGTATATGTTAGATACTCATTGTTTGAACAATTGTTACAGTGGGGCCCTTTCAACTCCTTCATCAATGTTAAGATTGTGTCCTTTTTGCTCCAAATGCCAAGCGAATTAACTCCACATGGACAGGAGAAATTGCGCACACTTTCCATTGCACTACCAACATTCTTTGCAGCGCTTTTTTTCTTTTTAGGTAGTAAGTTATCGATTTAGTGTTTCCAAATACCTATTTACTCGAACATGAGCTGAACATGATAGCTTCATATCCAGCTTCAGTTGAAAATTTTGTTTCGGATTAAACATACCTGTTACCAACATGTTACAGCCTTTGCTCCTATCTGAAATGGTCAGTGTTCTAGAACAGTGTTTGCACTACTATTTGAGAAAGAATTCTTGTTTATTTTCCAAGTCATGTATTTATTGACGAAAAGATTGGTCGCCACTCACAAAAACCTATGCAATGCCTGCAGGATGAAAGCCTCCCTCTATTGTAAATTATATCTTGCTGATTCAATGATCTATGTTTTTCTAGATGTCATCTCTCATTGGGAACAGTGCTGCAGCGCAGTTCTGTTTTGATAAACTGCAAGTATGTTCTTTACGATTCTTGTGAATGTTATGAATTTATAGCCTTTTTGCCATTTATTATGTTAAATATATGACAATGAAATTTGGATTGGACTTCAATTTTAGGCCATGCATGAACCTACAGAAGCTCAGTACAACGGTTTGCTTATTGCTTATGGAAAAGATGGCGGCAAAGGAAGGTCAACCAATGAACCAAATAGCCAGGTTTGTCCAATAGGCCCAACAAATGTCTTTCACGTTAGTAGGGCTGATGTTGATTTGTCATGCCCTCGCAAAACCTCTTGAATTGCTAACCTAGTGGTGAGATAGCAAACCAGTCATGTCTCATAATAGGAACCCTAAGCTGTTTTACTTGTATGTCAACTTCTAAACATCCTATTTTTTATAAAATACATGCCTGAACTTTTAAGCATTTTCCTACAGTTAATTTTCATTGTCATTTCAAACACAATGGCAACATAGTCAGACTCTCTAGAAGGTCTTTCTTGTAGCACTTTTTACACACGTAGCACTTTAGCACGTGTTACAAGCTAAAGACTGATTGATCGTCATTTCGTCACTTCATCACAGAAACTCTGACTTTTTCTTTCCCCATGAAAAACACAAAGAAGCTGCCTTAATTAAAACTTATCATCGATTGAAAATGAAGAATTTTGTTACATTATAAACCAGCAAGAATTTAAGATATTTACCTATAGTAGAACCAAGTATAAAAATTTTTAACAAGAACTATGCACCAGAAACCAGCATTGTTAAAACTTTAGAAGTTTCAATTCGGTAGAAGTTAGCACAGTATTAAATTATACAATGCCAGAAATATGATTACCGTTATCCCGTATTCACCAGTTGTGTCTGTTGAGGCTTTTTAGCGAATCTAAGCCATTGTGTGGCGCTGAATTGAGCAAGCTATAAACCAGAATCTAGCTTGTTAAAACGTCATGTATAATACCGAAATTTTTAGTAGTTGAATAAAATCTCAATTTTCAAGCTTTTCAAGTTTATTCGGGAATTCTGGGACACTTAGCCACTGGGAAATCTGGGACACTTAGCCACTGGTATTGCAAATCCGATTCTAGCAACAAGAAGTAGCACATTGCCAACAGATGCTGTATAGCTTTTTCACATTTACTGAGCTACATTTAATACGTTTTAAGATTTTTAAGTTAAAAAATACTACCAAAGCACTTATTGTAACCATTTCCAGAGGGGTATTATTCTTAGGGAATTTTCATAAAATTCACGCGATGATATTCCAGCTTTTTAACATTTGGTGCAGTAAACTAGTCCAGGCTTTGTGAAGAAATTAAAAGTCCCGAACGCTCATTGCGTTATTTGGCTCAGAAACAAGCGGCTTCCAAATTTTGGCACGAAGTTATGTATTGTCAGCTGCCTACGATAATAATTTTGCTGCATAATATTGCTCCTTAATATTGCTCCTTATTCTCCATTGATTTAGTACGTAAAAAAGGTGACTGCACTATTTGAAGAGATGAAAGACAAAGCATTAAAGTAAGACTCATTTCATCTTTGGTTTATTTCACATAAAATTTTTTCCGACATGCTGTTTGGTTTTTGTTAGAAATTTCATCCAGGAAAGTGTTACGCGTTATAAATGTGTAACGTGACTGTCGTCAATTCTTGTGAAACTGTACATTTGATTAGAACAGTATCCTTTAAATAAAAGATCTCGTTGGTTACGGTCTATCAGTGCCGCTACTCAGTGCCTCTTTGCTTGGAGCCCCACACTACCACGTTGTATCCAATCATTGTCCCTGCATCAGCCCACCTTTTCTATTCTTGTGCTAAGTTGAGGCACAGCAGCCTCTTAAGTAATCTATTTGGCATAATCCACCTGTTCCTATGTCGCTAGACATGTCCCATGTTAAGAAAATAAGTGACAATTTACAGGTTGCACGAGTACTCACGAATTCGATTGATTCTTGTAACTCTCTACATTTAAAAAAATGTTTATCAAAAAGCTCATTTAATCAATGTTTATGTATTTTATTGATTGTAATAAGTGTAAAATATGGCGACTATCCGCTCAAAATTTCGCTAAAAAGCGATATTATTTGCCTCATCATTATTAATCACTATGCATGAAAACAGAGAAATTTAAGAAAGGGTAAAATTTGACTTTTGGCTATAAACAGGCCAGTTGCAGCAACTGATCCATAATCTAGCTGAATAGAAAAGAAGCCAAGAAAAAGTTGGAAATGCAACCGCTGTATCTAAAAGCAGAACTTATTACAGAATACCAAAAATACATAAACATGGATTTTTGTTCAAACAAGTGTAACCTTGAGAAGGTTGCAAACATAGGTTTGGAACCGTAAATCAAAAACACAACCTTCTATATTTCTTATAGGCCGCATGAGTTGACAGTATCACAAGTTTTAGTTGCTTATCTCAGTCTTGGCAACATTGAAGAGGCAAATGAAGTCAAAAAGTAAGTCTCATTTCTTCGAAAGTTAGCATTTATTTTTATCCTTACACTTAAAATATATATTTAACAGTAGTATTCATGTAAGGTATTGTTGTTCTTAGTCCCTTTTATTAACCAAGTTTCTGAATTCATTTAATTTTTTTGTATGAAATAAAATTACATTTAAAGTTTTGCACTTGCGCTTTAAGGATGTTTGGTATTGGTGCTGCTTGGAGGAAGTATGCTGTTTATAATGAATATTTGAGAGCCTACTCCAAAAGCAATGATATTCAAGGTAAATAAGTTTGTCATTCGTCGTATCTTTCTTGTTCTTCTTACCCTTTCCATTGTTCAGCGGCATGGCTCCTCTTTGTCCATTTATGCCTTGCAAGTCGTCAAAGAGCTGCAGCGTTTTTATCAATAGTTGTACTAGGTAATGTATTCATATCTTTTCCGCTAATTCTTTGTAATAGCTGTTATTCTTACTACTGATTTTCTAATGGTATTAGCAACAAATCTTTAAAAATGTATATTCTTATCCGCTTTCCGGTCTATAATTGTGACTTGCGTTATTTTATTCTTAATATCTTTTGATATTTTTTTTATAATTCTTCAAAGCAACACTGAATTCAATTTCGCTCTGTAAATTTCCATGCCAATGCAGGTAGATGTTGAGGAAATTGCCCAGGAAATTTGCAAGCCAATTTCGCTGTTTTTAGCAAAAAGAGAATTTTTTCTTGCAGCTGCTGAGCAACTTTTCCAGGAAATGAAGGATCTGAATGCGGACGAATTCCCAAGTGTTTTCAGTTACAATCAACTAATTGGAGCTCATAAGGCATCAGGTAAATCTGTTTTCTTTATTCCCCGAACAGAAGTGTATGGTATGGCTCGCTTTGGCCCAAATGTGTTCCATGGCCCTAAATTTTCAATATACAGGATGGCCCGGAAAAAGATTTCTTGTAAACGAAAACTGTTTTCTTTTAAAACAATCCAGACAAAATCAATTATCATTTCATATTGTTTCCATTCATGAAAATCCGTTCAAAAAAAGATGCAGATTTTGGGGCTGTATTTTTAATGGTGTCGGCAGCATCTGTGAAAGATTTGGGCATTAGTCCTTTGGAAGTAGCCAGCCATTGCTGGATTTGTGCTTTTTAACAACTCGTTTACATCTTGTTTTTTCAACTTCTACATATCTCTGATATTATGACTGTTTTTGTACAAAAAGTATTACAATTGTCAGTGGTGCCATATTTTATTCCGGATGTCTACTCGATTTCAGCATTTTTCTTTGTTTAAATAACATTATGTGATCTTTATTATTCATTTTAAAGGAAACATTGATCGGGTCAATGAACTTCTTCACGAGATGAAAGAAAAAGGCATCCAACCAAACAAAGTGACGTATGGAGAAGTGGCAAAAACTTTTCTAATAAGGTATATTGCAGTTTTGAAGGCATAAATTGTGAATCTATATTGCGAACTAGCTACACCAGTGGCTCTTAAATGTTGACCCGCAAACAGTTTCTTGAAAACAGTTTAGATTAGTCAAAAGTGTATTTTACAGTGCTTTTGGACATTTGCAGGGTAACGAACTGTAAATTTTGTACTGGTAATAACTGGTAATTTTGTGAGAAGACTATTTTGCAACTCTTCTGCCCCCTTCGACCTCCCTGTAACGTAATGGCATTAATTATCAAGATATAGTATCTAATCCTTACAAAGGCCTTGCGTCTGTCTAATTTTTATGCATCATTGCAACCTGGTGACGTTATTCCTCTTGGAACTTCAGATATGCCATAGAAACTTATAGCCAACTTTTTCTGTATTTCAGAGGTGAATCGGAAAATGCTCTTAATTTGCTGGAAAGCATTGCTGACAGTAGCGATTATCCAAGCGTGGTTGTGTTTAATTCGCTGATTGACGAATTTGTCGAGAAGAATGCCGTTGAGAGCTGCGAGCGAGGTTGTTGTCCCTTTCAGGTTTAATGTATTGATTTTTCATTTCAGATTAAGCAGGCAACCATTCTCGTATCCCATATTGATATTGAATTTATATGAAATACTTGCCGTTTTGATCATTGATTATTTACACTAACTCTTTTGCGCAGTTGTTGCACTCATTCGAAAGCAAACTGTTGATGAACGGGCTGATCAGAAACTAAGACATATTCTGCTGTTTTTATACCTCAAAGAAGACAACTTCTCTGCTGCAACGGACATCATAAGCAAGGTAATTTCCAGTACTATGATCAGATTAAATAAGGCTACATTCTTATCTTCTATGTTTCTCCTTTTAATTGACTCGTTGATTTCCTCATTGTCTCAGGTTTTCGCAAGATCAAAGCCGGAAAACTTGCATGCAACTTGAGAAAAAATTTATATAATATTATGAAACCTAACAACATTTTTGTCTCTAGGACGATTTCCACACGACACAAAGATCTGTTATGGCCGCTTTACGGAAAAACAACAAAGATGTAAACATATTTTTTAATATCGTATTCTGATTTTCTTATCAGATCTGATTAAATTTCCAATTTGATACTCGAGTCAATATTTTCCATGAATCGGCAGTGAAAGTGTTCTGTTTTTTTTCCAAGATTGATTTGATGCTGAAAATAAAAAGCTTTTTCAAAGAGAAAAGTTTGAGTCCGTTTTTGATGGATCTTCCATTACTAAATGCCTATGGTGAGATGTCTCTTTGCTTATGTTCGTTCTTTTAATTTATACATTGTCAATTAAATCACGTAACTAGTAAAACACAATTGCAAAAAAAAAACATTTGCACGCATACTTCGTCTCTCATCAGCGATGTTTCTTTCTGGTTCCATCATAAAGATTGGTAAAGACTGTAAAATATTTGTCTCATGCTTCGTTGTGTCTTTATAGTCACAGAAAACAACGCCGAAGCAGCACTGCAGCTGTACCAAGAAAAGAAAGATGTTGATTTTTCAATATCAAACTCATTTCTTTCAAAGTTAGCTAGCTTTCTAAAGTCATCTGGAAAAGAAATTCCTTTCGATGAAACTCTGCTACTCAAGGTATCACCAAATTCTCCTATTCATTCGCACGAATGTTATGTTATGTATTATACTTTTGCTGTGTTCTTAAAGAAAGAAGAACTAAAAACGAAGAGAGGATTATCGAGCAACCATGCAATTCGAAAATTTTTAAACGTAGCCGGGTGATGCAAGGTTATTAGAACGATGACCAACGCTAGACAAACATTTTGACAGATATACAGAAGCTTCTTTTTTATTATTTCTTTTTTTGCGATTGGGAAAATGTCCCTTCCTATTAACACTTCCTAATCGTCTCCCGATGAGCCTCAATATTTTCTCTGAAAAACCTTGATTTCCACTCCATTTTCTTTAGTAATCCTGTACGAATATACTGTTTTGGCTATTAATACTTCTGATTCGGTAGTAGCTACTTAAATTAGCTTCTTATCCTGCAGAAGGAAATATGGCAAGCCTTGGCGATTGCTTTGGATCATTACCGAATAACCCTTAGGGCAACATTGACTTCATCATCCCCTCCTACAAAACAGTTATCCAAAAGGATACTTCAAGATCCAAATATACGAAAAACGCTTTCAATGTTTGAAATGATACCTCAAACAACGTTGTGTTGGATGAAATGTTGGCATTGTTCAACTGTGATTTTAAATACACTCGAAAGTTTTAAACGTCCAAACATTCATTTATTGATTGAACTAGCTTGATGATGTACGCCGAACTGCATCTTCTGAAATTAGGTTTAGCTAAGTTCATCAGGTTTTTCAATGCTGTTTTGGATAATATATAAGATATGACGTGAAATAGTAGCTAATGAAACATTCTCTTTCATTCAACCTCCACCTATTGTTATGAAGCTGACAGTGGAAATGTTTATGTGAAGGTGTTATATAAGGGGTTGTAGGGGTTGTATACATTTTTCAATTTACTTTTTCTTAGAAGCAGACAGTTGAAAGCCAAAACGCAGAAGATGGAGAACATTCTCAGAAATTATCAACCCCTGATGAACAATAGATGAATTAAAAACATAGTGAAGTGTGATGTCATGTTATGTAATATCTTAGGTTTAGGACGTTCTAAATTGTATGGTGTTTGTTAGTAATTTTGTTTCATTTTAATGACTAGGCGTATATGTTTCATGTTGCTAGTGAAAAAATTTGAAATACAATAGCATGTTGAAGATGTTAGCTGTGCGATATGTACGCTGCTGAGGAGTCACTTTCATCTTTTTTTTTACAGTATTTTAGTTCAGATATTTGTCTTTATTAAAGAATTATAACTTTAATCACTGTACAGTGGCCCACAATTGTAAAACACGTTGATTCTGTACAGAAAACTCAATGTCAATTATTTTCAAACACAAAATATTTCAATAAACAAAATTGATAGTTGAATATAGTTTACTAATCATCAATGTCTAGTAAGCTGTACTGCGGTCAGATTTACCCACTTTCAAGAGCTGTAGCAACCATTGGGGCAACTGTCATCCACAGCCTTTGCCAGATGTATAATTTGTTTTATGGTTTGTTCTGTTGTAAAACTCGATTTTTTCTTTCCAATCTTGCATACCGGCATTTCTTTCCTTCCTATAACACTGTTTTCATTACAAAATTAACCAATTACAGTAGCTTGGTGATTCAAAGCTGGGCGAAATGTGATATGTTTTGTGAGGAGTATACCTGTTTGACAGGAGACGGATATCAATTTTGCATTACGCGTGGAAGGAAGAGCAATTGATCCTTATAACACGATGACTATAAATTTTAGTATGAAAATGGGGCATTACCTGCTTCCTCCAGTAGATCTATGGTACTCGAATTAGTCTAAGAACCCTTATAAAAATCGGTTGTGAGGTACCATCGATTGACAAAAATTGCACGTCCAAGGGACTCTTAAAAGACCTACAGTACTTTACCAATCTACCTTTAACAAATGTACGTTTAACCCACAGAAATAGTTTAACCAATGTACGTTTAATGTACTTTTAACCAATGTACGCTTAAACCAATTTACCCCTGCTTAACCAGCCTACTTTTAAATAATTTTCTACTAACCCTGTCGTTTCTTCTTCAATTCTTTTCTTCTAGTTTATGGAGTGAATTTTAAAACCCATCTCCCTCCTTCTATTTATTATCTTGCTTTTTGACAGAGTTGACAAAGGCTTAGGACCGAAACGTCATGGTATGTTAGTTTTTTGGTATTGCTATTTTCGCTCATGTTTTAATACGCGATAACGCGAGTGAATACGGTTGATACACTGGCAATACTGGCGTCACACTGCTCGATTATTGTTCCTTCTTTTTCTATGGTAAATACTCTCCTCTGGAAAATTGGACGCAAAACTGATTCATCTTCAAACAAATGTGAACTTAAGCATTCTCTTGCACAACCAACTTTGATCTTGTCATAGGCCTACTGTCCTGCTGATGGAGTTTGACAAAGCGGAAGACGAGAAATCGACCTCGAAGCTCATAATTATGAGAAGCAGAATAAATAGGAAACTTATCATCGTATCTGTACTGATTGTCTTTGCGGTTGTTTTATCTTTTGTTGTTGGATATTTAGTTCGAAGAGCTGTCCATAAGCCAAAATGTCCTTTAGGCTCAGAGGCTGTCGTGCAAACCTTGAAACAGAAGGAAAATATTTGGAAATCTATACTTCAACGAATAAGCGCCGCAAAGATCGACGAGAATTTGAAGTGAGTTTGAGTTTCCAGTTTTCATACTTGATTTTATGTTTTTGAACTTGTTCACCTAGGATAGTTTCTTGAAAAGAAATGATATTTGCATGCTACAGCTAAAAACTGCTACAGCTGAAAACATTTGACATTCACCCACCCACTCTTGCCTAGTAAGTTCATATCTCTCAATCCCTATATCATATCATTGTTGTTATTTTCATGTTTATAGCATTTGAATGATAAAATATGTGTAATAAATGATTGTTGATATAAAGTTGTTTCATAGGTTTCGTGAGTTTGCTTGGCCCATTGACGAAGGGCCCTTTCTTCGTGATGAAAAATTCTCACAGAACTACAGGGCCCTTTTATCTCATTTATTTGCGATTGTGTGGACTTGAATTCAGGTTCTAGCTATGTGTTTTTTTAATTTTTGGTTTTCACGTTTCCGGTGTAATATGCGAAAGTGTCCACCGTGCGGAAGTGTACCCCTTGAAACGCATTGTGTTTCGGTGTTCAAAAGTATTCTGATTGTGGTCACTGAAACACAATGCGTTTCATGACTACGCCGACTGACCGTAACCATGAGGCACTAAAGCAAACCAAGAAACAAAAATCTAACATTACGAAAGACAAATAGTAAGTGGGGATAAGGCCCAATGGCGGAAGCCTCCCCCAAAATGAGATTTCCCTTATGTTTGCAAGATAAATAGCAAGTTCTTTTCTTTCGTTTGTGTACCCGGACACTTTCGCATAAGGGTGCCGAAACGTATATTACACCGGATCCTTAAGGTGGCGATTTTCGGGTTTAATTATCGCACCGGACACTGTTTTTTTTGCTGTTTTTCCTGCTCTTTCTGCTACAGACAGGGCATATGCTCAAATCATCTCACATCCTGCCTAACGTTTGTTTTTATGATTGATAATTGTTAAAGGGGTCT
>JAACYV020085783.1:0-11244 GCA_009936425.2 Chrysaora fuscescens
ATTAAAACACAACTGTCTAGACAAGTAATTCTACACTCTAAAAATAAACAACAAAACAAACAGCAGCGCTAATCACCAGTGACCTAAATGAAATGATAAAACAGCGTGGATTATATAGGAAATGGAATGTCCTAAATGTCACTACAGGGGCATTCTGCAATCACAAACGAACTTAAGTTTAAGTTAACTCGATTTAAGCCAATCTAAAGGGCGTGGCCCAAGAAACCCCTGCCTTGTCCAGAAGCTAATAAATGTTTTATTTCCGTCCCAGTCGCCACTGGGTGGAATTATAACAGTTGGTCAGTTGATGGAATCCCTGCGAGCAATAGCTGTAATCCATTTCCTGTTACCACAACAGTAGTCGACGATAGAATTTGGTTAGAAGGCCCTTTTATTGTGTCCTGCTGGTGTTCTTGTAGTAGGCCAGGTTATGGCCAGGCGTTTCGCAGGCATTATGGTTTTCGCATTTGGGTTCTCTTAAAAAGAAAGATATGAATGTTTCACTTTATTACAATGTCTATATCAATATATACAACAAGTTATGCCTTAACTGCCTCGTTCAAAGGTAATCAAGAGCACGATGATCTTTGGTAGTACCAGGGAAGACAAGCAAATGATTAAAACAGTCTATATCCAAGCAGAAAAATTGCTATTTCATTTGGCGTATTTTTTCTAGAAAAGAGTTTACAATTTTTGCAAATATAATTTCAAATATTTGCTCCCTGAATATCTAAGGCTTTTTTTCTCTAGCATTCCAAGCATGATTTCAAGCCACTTGATGAAGTTTATGAACAACATGTAACATCTATAACAGAAGAAGTATGTTTTCGTTGTTTGAGTGCTGTACATTTCTGTTATGAATGATAATAGGCATGCTAGTGAATATTTTCATTAAATAATATTGAGCATAAAATGTTTCCATTATCTCTATTATTAGGTGATTTATCAATTAGTTTCCCTGACTTTATGTAATATTTTTGATTTTTTGAAGGTGGGGGCTCTCCGTAGGAGGCTAATGGAACTGATTAGTCTAGTACAAGAAGTGGTATGGTTCAACTTCAATTGATGTTATTTTTTTGTTCTGATATTTTTTGAAATAGAGGTTGAAGGATATTAAATTCAAGTATAAGAATTATTCGATAAACCAACTCTTAGTAATACTAAAGGTTTTGTAAATAGAATATCGCTAGAAATTGCTAGCATCTGAATTTTCGTTTACACTTAAAGGTTATCTGAAGTAAAAATTTGCACTGGTGCAAATAGATTTCGCAGTGAATGATAAAGACATTGTTTTAATTTTTTTGATACCTTGTTCAATTTTTCAGTTATCCATTGTTTTATACCATTGCCTGATAACGTCATTTAGTTTGCAAAAATTAAAGAAAGTGTACAAGGTTTACCATGATTTCAAAGAGAAATCTAATTAAAAAAATTTGCACACCCGAAATGCCTAATGAGCATCATTTTAAGTCATGAGGCAATTTTTATAACATTTATACAGCCAAGCTGAAACATTTCCTTCAACTGTTACCTTTCAGGGATCAGATAAATTTATGTTTCCATATGTTATCCTAGTAAATTGCAAACAAAATGACGTCATCAACGGATAGTTAACATCAGTGAATAACATGAAAGCGAAATGAGATATCAAAGAAATTTAAACAGGATTCTTTATCATTCGACAGTGCCGTGTATTTGCATGAATGAAAAAATCACTTCATGCCTCCTTATCCCCTTTGCATTGTTAAGTGAATAAATAAAGATGATGATGATAATGATTCTTGTTTTGCTGGTCCCTCTTTTCGATTTCTTTAGTGCTTACAACAAAGAGTCACATCTTAATTTTCCTACCTTATATTTGCTAGTAATAATGTATGTGGCTTATTGCTTAAGTACCTATTTATTTAAACAAAAAAGTTGAAAAACCTATTTACTTTTTTTTCCCTACCGTGTTTTGTCCTAGGAGAAAAATGTTGATGGTGTGAGAACTGCAAAAGAAGAGGTGCAATTTTTAGCTTAATTTTCAACTACCAGAAATTTTGTAAATAACTTGTTTTCAATTTTGTAAAAATGCTAGTAGAGGCTAACTTTCTTCATGATATTTTAACATTAAAGCTGGTATTTTTGACAGTTTAAGCTGGGTTTTGGAATGAAGAATTTATAACAGTCATGTTTTACATTTTCAACAGCGTGTGCGCGAGATAAGAAGTGCTGTTGAACTGATGGTTGCCAGGCTAGATACACAACTAAAAAACAAGTTGTTAACATTAATGGGTAAGTAAGGCAAAAGCTGTTTACTGGCTATAATAACTAGCATTTTTGAACTTCACAACATCTAACATTGACAACACCAATTCATTAGAGATTCCTTTTTGCCAAACCTTTTCAGAAAAAATGGTATAATTACAAACAACAAAAATTAACTTCAACAACGTTGCAATATTGTCAAATCTATGTATCTTTTTCCTTAATTATTGATCGGAACATCTATTTTGACTCTGTGTATAGTGTCTTAGAGAATACACATCTTCCTATCTGTATTAGGCCAGAAGAATGCTTTGACACAAGAAACTGAGCTGCTGGAGTCGCTACTTCAAGAGGTTGAACACCAGGTGGCTATTATTTTTACCTATATTAAACTAAATATGGAAGATATCTAGAGCAGCTATTTGTTTACCTTAGGATCTATTGCGCTTTCTTTATTTGTCATATGAAAATCGTCCCGTGTTGCGACATCTGTTGATATAATTTCTAAAGAATTGCAATGATTTTGATTGTGTTGCTGAACCTTTTTCTGAATTGTAGCTTCATGTATCCACTAAAAATGAATTAATCAGTAAAAGCAACGAATTGCTGCAAATGTTTGAGCAGGTGAGAAAAATTTGTTCCAAAAAAAACAATTTACCCTACCTTTTTTCTTGAACTGTTCACCTAGTTCCATACTTAGTTCTATGTTAGAATAGCTCTTTTCTGGCTGAATAAAGTTTTTCGGCAGTGTGCCAGCTGTAGAAGAGATGTGAATGCTATTTAGGCTGCCAGCTTTGACGTATTATGTTATGTATTATAAATTAAGAGAATCTACTGACTTCATGGACTATGTTTGTAGAACTAAATATTTTTTATTAAGGTCCATAGAAAACCGATGGCATCTTTTGTGACAGCATCCATTCCAGCTGATTTCACAAGGTGCGTCACCTCAATTTAATTCATTTTCAATTAAGATCTAGTTGAGTGAGCCAAAATATGACTGATTATCTATAATAGTATTTATAATAATAGTTGTTGATAGTGATAAAAGAATTAGTAATACTGCTAAAAAATTATAACAATTGCAACAATATGATATTACAATGCTATGGAAGTATTTACCCAAAATATTTATAAGAGGCTGATATTGAAACTAATAACATCCATCGCATTTATAAATATCAATTTTAATAATATTTATACACTTTCGATTTTGGTAAACGTTTCGATATTACATCTTCATCATATATATATATATATATAAATTTATTGGGGTTATCATATCTGATAGCCTGTTCCACAGACTACTGGCCCTCGATCAAAACTGGAGGAGATTCTTCTTTTCTAAGAGAACTTTCGATCGGAATTGTTAGTCGAGTTTTTATTCTAGGACAAAATCGTCACTTTTGCGTTCTCTTTCAGTGAAATTGTCCCAACGTATGATTCGAGTACATTCTGCATTTCAAACTTTAGGTAAAATATTCTTCTTATACACTCTAAGGCATAATAAAATGCAATCTTTGGATCTTCGTAAGGATCATATTTCATTATTTTTGTTATTTACAATGCATAATTTAAAAACTTAATTAGAACTTGATTAGTTATGCAAATTAGAATTTCAAAATGGCGGATGACAATATCAAGAACTGCAAACTTCCAAACACCATCCAGACCTATTGCATTACTAAATTGTTTTAAAACTCGGCAACAACACTGATTGGTAGCTGCTTCTTGTCCCTAGCCTAGAATGAGCTTCTATATCTTGTGTATCTCCATCATGTGATGGTGCAAAGAAAATTTAAAAAATTGACACTCAGTCATGAAAGTGTAGTCAGAAAGCCCAGAAGCAGATAAACTAGAGTTTTGAAGCTTGGTACAAACAATGCGATATGAAGAATTAGTGCTACGAATTTGAAAGCTTTGTGATTTGTGATGTCCAAAGTTATCCTGTTTCAGAATACGTCACGATGGATAGAAATTAAATTAACATGAAATAAACTTTGAAGTAATGTTACAAAATAATGGACACATTACTTGTCTAATGTCCCCCAGCTTCATGAATTTCCTTCTGCTTTGTCTTTAAAACCCTTTATCCTGGCTCTGAACACCTTTCTTTGCCTTTTGCTTTGTCAGACGACTTTCTTGAGGCACTTTTCAGACGTTTTGTATTCTGACCAAGCATCGTTCTTCGGTGAATCTGCCAGGAACAGAGCCAATTTGCTAAAAAAGACTGAGGATTGATGAAAAAATTGTCTCCTATTTAACTTCTTTTTCCACAAAGTATTCCTTGCTGGAGCATCTCATATTAGTTTTTTGAGACGTTTTTCCCTGGAGGCATTCCTTCAACAAATTGTCAGTAGACAAAGATTAAAACACATGCTTGGTAAAGTCAGCCATTGCAGGTTGGATTACTTACCATCATTAAGCTGTCTGCTTTCGGCCTTCGTAGTCTTGACCCACAATGCTTCTGGACATGCCCAAACCATTCAAGCTCGAGAATCTGTTTTTCCTCATAAGGTTTGCCCTCTATAACCTTCTTAAAAGATGCAGAGTCACCATCTCTAAGATTCAGAGTGTACTGCTATCCATTAGAAGCCATCGAGCGCTCAAATATTCTAACTGCCTCCACTGGTTTCATGGCTGCAGTACTACCCTTGTGGTTTGCCTTGCATACATGCTTAGTCTGCAACTGCAAATATTCTTGAGATATTTTATCTTTTTCCCCCAAGATACACAGCTTTTGCAGATGTTGGCAAGGGTTTTGGAGTCAACAAATTTACCAGTATCAACTAAGATTCAAGTGAAAAAACCAGGGTGATTTGGATGCCCTCATCTTTGTCACGTACCACCTGGTGATACAGGACACTCTGACTCCTGCAGATTTTCCTGCACTACTTTGGCAGACACACTTTTCGATGATTCCTCTGACTTTTTCCAAAGGCAACCCTTGCACCCAATAACCTCGATCTTGCGAGCAGAAGCAGAATCAGCTCTCTCAAGCACTCCACTCGAAGTAGGCCCACCATCTTGTTCCATGTGTTGCTTCGCAACGAATTTTCTCTTCCTTGTACGACTCTGTCTTTTCCTATTTCTATCACCCTTAGACCGTGAGCCGCAAGCTATAATGAACGACGATTGTGATTGGGCAATAAAAAAAATAGGGAAACAACGTTATGCAATTTTTTGCGTATGGTGCGGTTGTGTTGCTAGCGATAAAAGGAAAGCAATTAGTCTAAATTCGGCTGCGAAAAATCAATTTTTGAGACAATCAAAATTAAAATAGCTAGTTTTTGCATGAAATTTCGAATTAATGTGCCCTATTAGGTATAAAAACCTCAAAATATTGATATTGCCCAAGGTCACGAAAACCCGGATTTTGATGGGAATCTCGTATCAGAAATTAGCTGTATGTTCAGGATTACTCTATATCATCAAAATATATAATATTATTATAGTACATTGGCCCGAAACGAAACATACCGAAAATCAAAACCATCTGAACCAAATGCCAAAAGTTTTCCACTGCTACATCTTTTTCAATGCTTTATATTATTATTTATTTAACTTTGATAAAAATGAATTTAATTCATATTCAAATAACATACAACGAATCTAACAGGAGTATTGTAAAAAAATATAATTCTTGGAGGCCTCGACTACTTAATGATGAGGTCACCAACCATTTTATTATTTGAATTGCGTTATTATCTTTCTATGTTTACAGTACTTTGCGACATAAAGGTGACCCAGTGTATAGTGACCCATTGAGTGTTAATGGTTTGAGTTGGAGACTTAAAGTTTACCCGGTGAGGAGTTATTCATTATGTGATGGATCCATCATCTTGTTGAGATATGAGATAGATCACCGTTGCTTTCTTTGTTCTGATTTGACAAGGTCGTTAATAGTTCAACCTCAAAGTGCCAGTATAACATGTTTCTCTTTTTATGTTACAAGGCGCTATTGATAGTCATCTGGTCAGTGAAAGAGAACCCTTCAGCTTTAAGGATGGATCTTATCGAGTTTTCTTTTTATATAGGATGGTAATGGAGTAGTACGCGGAAATTATTTGTCCGTGTTTCTAGAATTAACTGCTGGACTTCCTGAAACTTCTAAGTATGCTACCTATAATTGTGTTGATAATCTTGTTTGCTATTATGATGATGTAGAAAAAGAGTTGATTTGAGTAAATAAAGTAAAGTATTTCTGTTGATAACTCCATGGCCATTCGCTGGAATCTCATAATTTTTCATTTAGATACGAATATCGAGTAGAGATGATTCATCAGTCTTGTCTAGACAGTAGTAAAAATATCGTCAGAGAATTCGGTATGCTTCTTTGGATTAATTATTATGCATCTCATCGCCCATTTCTATAATATTTTCTTTTGTGGCAATTAACTGTTTCAATGTTTTTTTTTACTGTGTATAGTTGAAGTTGGCACAAATAGCCTGATTTCCGAAATATGCTGAAAATTTCTTCTCTCCATCTTTTGCCTCTAGTCTGTAGCTACTCTATATTATTTCTATTTCATTCTGTTCTAGCCTCTGATTTTGAAGTTGGAGAATGCTGGGGCTACAATAGGTTCTTTCGTCTCGACCTTTTGGTAAGTAGTCTAGCCTTCCGTAGATGTTCGATACTGCTGATATAAATAGTTTGTTATTTGAAAATTAGTTCTTGAAAGGTTATTGAAAGTGCCGTAATACTGTGCTCAGAAGCCTTGAAAATAGCAGTTATTTAGCAGTTATTTGACACTATGACTTTCTGCAGTTTACTATAATATATCAAATGTATGTGACATATTGTGGTTCGTAAGCAATGTAAAAGTGTTTTCTTCTTTTTCTCTTTGTGCTTCGTTCCCTCGCACGCTTCGTACTTCGAATTCTGGTTGGGCCAACCTCAAGTAGTCCGAATAGGACTTCGTTGAATTTTTGAAATTTAAATAGAATTGTTACCTTTTATTAGTCTGTTTTCAAATACTTGTTGAATTTTGTAATCCATTTTGGGTTTAGGCGGGTTTAATCTTGAATTTGCATGTCTTAAATTTTCCTCATCAGGGTAGTGAAGGGTATCTGAGTATTCAAAATGATACTCTGATACTGAGATTTCAAGTGAGAGCCCCTACCTATCATCAAAAATGCAGAGATCAACAATGGCATATTAATCAATTCGATGCCACCCAACAATACTACATGCAACAGATAAACGATCTAAAGGAGAGGCTTGCTATTGAACTGTCTCGTAATCATGCCATAGCCTCGTCTGCAGCTCGTGGGCATGCTTTTTCTCTTGCCTGTCCCGACTCGAGTACTGCTTCTTTGTTGGAACAAACAATTGATCCCTCGAGTGATGGCGAAATCCCTCTTCGTTTCACAAAAAAGAAATCTAGTCTCCATTACCAGAGAGCATCTAAACAGAAGTCCCTTAGAAAGCCACGTCATGTTGCTGTAGATTATGAAATGCCAGCAGGTTTGAAAATTGTTTTGATACTTGTTCTGGCATGGAAAACATTGACCTTGAACGTAGTGATTTTCTAGATTTAGTGGCGTTTTGTGGATTGTTACCTTGAATGCCTCATGTCCATTGTGTAAGAGCAATGGGTCGTTTGTCATTTTAGGGGAGGCTGATTTGGAGGAAAAGGACTCACCAGAAAATACAATAGATGATGATGCAATGCATGAATTATCTACCACACCGGGTCTGGAAGAATACGACAATGATGCTCATAGTACCGAGGGTGGCGATGAAGGGGAAGAAGATTCTGAACTCGAAGAACAAGTTGCAGAGGAAAATGAACTTTCCAATGCTCAAATTTATGAAGCTGCTGACGAGGAAAGTGACATCGAGATTTGTAATCAAGAAGAACCTGCCGTCGACCATGATACAACAAGGTTGGAAGGTAATGAGTCAGTAGCGTAGAAATTTCATTCAAGACAAAACATATATTTGATGTAGAAGATTTGGCAAGTTTTCATTTTGATATTTTGACATGTATTTGATGATTTTCAGAATTGAATTTGCATGACGTACATGAACTTGATCGTGCTGTCATGAATGACGTAGATGAAAAGTTGCGAAAACAAGAAAGAGAATCTGAATCTTGGAGATTAGACGATATGGAGCATGAAATCGCAGAGTCCGATAATGTTTCTGATTTAGGTGCAACTTCGTTAGGATTTCACATCGGATGCGTGGATCCAGATGAAAGAGCATTGCTCGATCTGCTGGAAATGGACGGAAGGTCAAATGTCGAAAGCTTACTGCATAAAGATTTCCTTACTTTGCCGTCATTTATAAATACTGCAAGGCTTACCCAGGCCTTTTCAACCAGGTCCCAGGACTTGAATAGAAACACTGGAGAATTTTTAAGACCATTCTTAGATGATGAATCGATTGTTGGAGAACTTGATGACTCAAAGAGTGTTCTTGTCGCTGATAACGGAAGCGAATTGAACAAACAGGCAGCTGAAAAGTGTCAACGAGGAACATTAGAAACTTTAAAGAAGGCTGTTACAGGTTTGTATCTTTTCTTTGCTAAACTTGCATACATCAAATTTATTGCTATTTAAGAATTCACATGGGCTTATTTACTTATTATTATTTACTACGTGTAGAAGCAGGTGGTTCAGCTTACTTGGTTTACACACGTTTGTAATCACATCTTGTCTCATCCTTTCAGAGCAAAAGACTCTTTGATACTTTAATTTGAGGAAAGGATCCTGCATTATTATATGATTCTATAGAAAATGTTTTCGTGCACTGCTAATTTACTAGTATTTTGATCTGCAACGCGACGAGGTATACGATCTCTCTTAAATTTACCAACTGTATTCTATTTCTGCAGAGGCACTTAATAGGCCATTACGAACTTTGCAACAACGCTCGTTTGAAAAAGCGCATATTCACTGTGTCTCAGATGAAAGGAAAGCAATCATACCCACCCTTCAAGGTTAGCAATAAATCCCCATTAAAAGAAATTTACGTTTTAGATATTATTTAGATCTTAAATGGAGGTATCTAAACACTTCGTATATGAGCCTTTGCTCAACGCGTTGTATAGCCTAAAAATCGATGATAGAATAAAGATATACTTGTTATAAACTAATGCAGAGAGAAACAGGCTGTATATAAAGTCTCTCTTCAAACCATACTTTGGACATATGAGGCTTTTCAGCATTTCATTTTCTATTCAAGACAAGTAATGTCATTGTGACAGCTTATCATTATTTTTATCACTATGCAGCCTACTCTGAAGTGGACTTAGCATCGCCATATAACAAGCCCTCTGCCATTGCCTCTTGGTTTGAATCTGATTCAATGGTACCGGAGATTCAAACCAAAAAATTAAACAACATGTAAGACCATTATTATTACTAATGAAAATTCAATATTGTTTTTCAAAGTCTGGCTCTGTAAATTTGAAATGACTTAAAAACAAGATGGAATGAAACCCTCCATACAACTTTTCTGGGATAAAATGGATAAATGATTAAATATGTAAATGAACATTAAGAAAGCTCACACTTGAAAGTTTTTGAAACGATGTGGCAATGTATGACATTTACTTTTGGGTTTAAGCGGGTTAAAATCCCTTCTATATGCTCGACTTACCTTCCGGAAAATATGGTTGGCTATACGGTGTTCCAGCCCATCAATTTTCCTGAGAAATTGATAGAATTAAGGGCTGTGGTGGAGACAGGGAAAACCAAGACTCTGGATTTCCCCACCCCACTAAAGCTGAGACACCTGTTAAAACGCCGAAGAGAAAAGGCGACTGAGAAGGGGAAGAAAAAGGACACAGAAGGGAAAAAAAGGTCGGCAGAAGCTTTCAAAATAAGGAGAGGACGATGGGGAATAACACTTAGGTAAAATCCCCAACTGCTACAAAACTTGTTTATCCAAAATGTGCATTCCACGCTGCATGTACTTGGGTCTCTAAGATTAGCACACCTTAAAATCACACGACGGAGCTGACAGCCCTAAACCAATGAGAAAAATCAACTGGTTTTGATACAAGCCAGAAAAACACTAGTAAACTTACAGCCCTTGAACCAGACCAAAAAGTCGCTTACTGTGTGATTATCTAGGATTAACTTAGTAATCCCCATAATTACACGAAAATGTAAATTGATTGATTTGACATGTAAACACAATTTTGACAGTTTTTATTTTGATATACAGTAACCATTGTTCCATTTGTGGTCATCTGCAGTGTTGGTTCCCGTCTAGGCTTCTAAAACTAAACATGGAGAATAATGTGTATAACACATTGTAAAACACCATAGATTCACGATCTGTCTGAAGAGGGACAGTTTCATCAACCTTGTCAATGACAAAAGAGAACAACATTTTCGGAATTTATAATGTTTTTTGTGAACTACCTCATAGCAAACGACAGTTTTTGTATCATATTCACTTTAAAGGAATGAATAATTTTGTTTCACCCAAAAGAAATTTCACATGCATTGCTTTTTATATTTCTGTATGACTATTTCTTCGCTATACTTCAATTATCATAACCTCAATTATATTGATTTAACCATTTCGACTTGCATATTGAATAAGAAAGTAATTGGACTTTAAGGTGAAAATTGAAAATGCTTCTAGAAATGGAAGGAAATGGTAAGTTTTTAGAATTTAAAAGAATGATAGCAAAAGCAAAGGAGAGAATATAAAAAACGAAAATACCAGCAAAAAGACGATATTTAAAAAAAGTGGCACAATATCGAAATTTGCAATTTTCTTAACAAAATCACTTTACTACATGTACTGCTATTTCTACTACTACTACTACTACTACTACAACTACTACTACTGCTACTACTACTACTACTACTAATACTAATACTAATACTAATACTAATTCTACTACTACTACTACTACTACTACTACTACTACTACTACTACTATTACTACTACTGCTACTACTACTACTACTACTACTACTACTACTACTACTACTACTGCTACTACTACTACTACTACTACTACTACTACT
>JAACYV020086005.1:0-11239 GCA_009936425.2 Chrysaora fuscescens
CTGATTTACTGACAATCTGTTCCTATTGTAAACATTTGACATTGTTTAGTTTTTCATTGCTATAGAAATGGATCTTTTCAGTAACAGTTTCTAATAACTAATTTCATAATTAGCAAGGGTAAGGTACTGGAAAAAGTCGCTTATATCTAGCGCTTTCCTTGTTATTCATGACATTATGCCGGAAGTGAATATAATAATAGATCCTCAATAACAAACGTAAGGCAGGGCCAGCTTAACTTGCCATTAACTTACATGACACTTTGATTACATCTAACAGCTACGTATTCGGGCAACGACACTACAGACAGAATTTTTTTATTCAGCCATTTTTCCCATCTATTTCTTAAAAAGTTTGCCATAGATTCTATTCTGTTTGAAGGTTACAAAAATCCGTTTGAGAATTTAAAGTATCACCAACTTCCACTGAGACACAGGATGTGGATATTAAAGGCTTTCTGTGAGGCAGCTTTGGTACGTAAAATTTTGTTTTTTGCAACTTAAACTATTCGATTTTGCTTTTGAGAATCGCAGGATGTGGCATTTAGATTTGTTGCCAGTTGCAGGTGTTTCTGTTTGTAAGTATTTTAAAGAGGAAGGTTCTTTTATGCAGCAAGAGAATCTAGAGGAATCTTTATTAATTCATGATTAGTGATTTAATGAATAGCTTTGCTTGGACAATCTAGTGAGCAACGAAATACAGAAAGAGATCAATAGGATACAAGATCCTCAATTAAAGCTATGCTTTCTTATTTTAGGAGCAAGACTCAGCAATGCGAGATCATTTTGCTGATCTAGAACTTCTGGACCGTCAAGATCTGTGCCTAGGAAGTGACGCAGATGGGTTCTCATATCATTATTTCACCAGTTTTGGGGCAACAGATGTTCGAATCTACAAGCAGAAGGCAAATAGGGTGCCAGATATTCCTAAAATGAGGGACGAGGTATGCTTTCTTGCGATAGTTCATTGGGGATAAATTTGTCTAGGAACATTTTATTGCATTGTTAAGGAACTTATTGTTTAAGGACTTATACTAGATGCAAATACTGGATATGCAAAAAAATTGGTTGTTCACATGAAGTTATCTTAGATATCTCTTCACCTTGATGTCTTTTACTCCCAATTTGTATACTGGTGTGCGTGGTCCTCATTTTTTCTAATATACGAATAATGCCAGAAGAGAGGCTAAAACATAAGAATGGAATGTTAATAAATGCCATACGATTTAAAAGATTTATATTGCCTTCCCTTTTTCCTTTACCAAGTACAACATTTTTCATAATCTCCCCCAATGATAAATCTTCGCTATCGACTATTTCAACATTTGTTCTGGGTTCGTTTCTTTCAACTTGTTTTCATTTCCCTATAGTCTAGGTTCATTATGAAACAGGAGTTTACAGCAAAAGAAAACAAGTCATCAAGCAAGCCTTTACTCATAAAGAAAGTGTTACAAATGGAAGAGGAGTTAGTTGCAAAAAATAATGAAAAGAGCGTTACAATAAAAGAAGAACAACAACATACAAGAACTTCTAGCAGGGTAAGTACTTTATCATATCAATCCTTTCGTTTGAAAACTTCTTCTTTAATTTTTAAGACGAATGCAACCGATTACTAAAGGCTCATCCATATGTTAAAGTATTTATTTCTTTGTCGGATCCTTTCTTTTTATTGTAAGTTGTTGACAGACTCTATAAGCATGTTATTGCTGCTTTTTTCTCTTAGAGGTCTATTAATTTTTTAGAGAGAACAGCATTTTATCCAACATAGGCTTCACTGTATTTCAGTACCACATTATCCTCTTGCGAAATTTTAAAGCTTTTTTCAATTTTTCTTAGATAAGAACGAAAAAAAGCTTATCTCCACCACCCTTGAAAGCTACACCCGTGAAGAAAGAAAAGAGGCCTAAAAAGAAAGCAGTTGAGGAATTTGAGCTTGTTGTTTCGGACATTCCTTCCCTATCAGCCTTAGTCGAGAAAGTAGCTAATCAGTTGAAGATTAAGGGTCACCGAAGAAACCCTGAAAAAGATCTTCATCAGACATTAGAAGCACTTCACGAAGAATTAAGCAAGAGAGAAGCTAGTTTACTGAGATGCAGCCAAAAAGCAAAGTTAAAAGTCATGCTGGAATGCAAACAAGAAAGCGAAGATTCGGCTGTGCATAATGGTAGGTCTTCTTTGCATTTGAATATATTTTGAGGTATCAACTGCTTTTGAACAATATATAACTAGTGTCAAAAGAATCAGCATAGTTTTAGTCATTGAATAATTTTGCAGAAATTTTCGGTTGATATCTTGTCTAACATAATCAATTTTCAGCTAGTTCTATCGATCCAGGAATTACCAGTTTTTAAATTCATTTTTATTAAGTTTTAAATCAAGCTATTTCCTAAAACCTATCCGTCTCAAAAATGTTTTACACCATATAAATCGTGTAGAAATAATATTCCCTTCAACTTGATTGCAATGAGTTCGTGATTTCAAAGTGGTGGAGATAGCGCTTCTGCATCTTTGTATAAGACATCCTATTTACACTAACTGGAAGGCTCATTCCAGCTTTCCTTGCCTCTTTTGTAGGTGCAGAAACTGCTGTTGCAATGACCTCTTCCTGAAACTGAGAGAGAGAGAGAGAGCGAGAGAGATTTTTAATATCTTGGGAAATGTTACTTACTGAAATTCGTTTGCGTTGTTACTGTTTCATTGGGCTCCTTCGAATAGTCAAGGATGATATATGAGGATTGCATATTTTTGTAATGGATTTTGTTATAGTTGAGTGGCTGGGTGAATATCTTATCGATTCGTCAAGGCATGACAGTTCTTCCAATTATGTGACTGATGTAAGAAATGATGGCCTATTTTCTTACCACCATAAGTTACACATCAATCTTGTTTGTGCCACCTGTCAAAGAAGATGAATTTCCTTACAATAACATTCTCTTGCAAGAAGCTAACCTACAAAGTTGTTGCTAACTACTCTTTTATGTTACGAATTTCAGCTGCAAACGACGCTGAAGGACGAAACAAAGAGAGTAGATGACATTGTCAAATTAGAAGCCACGTACAATCGCTGAACGTTGATACATTTATTTGTTTCTTAGCTTGTATTTTTGCAGCAAAGTTGTTGTTTGCAAACAGGAGACCTCATAGTTCTAGACCATGGATTGTATTGTATTCATTACAACATTGCTAATTGAGAGCTGCTTGTTATTAAGCTGAAGCATCCATTCCATGGCATCCAGTTTGTCTCTACTGATGGTGTTGTGTTAAGAGCTTTGATGATGCTACTTCAACTTCGACTCCACGCCTCTGCTCCATTTGCTAGTGAATATTGACAATACCATGTTTATCTTCAATGTTTGTTTTAATGATTTGTTCAGTTTGGATACATATTAGCAAACAAATATTTAATAGAATTTTGAGATTTTTTGTATACACTTAAAACACTCTGTATGTGGCCAACTATGGGCCTATGAGAAAGCTGCTATGCAGTGTCCGCTTGACAAAGCCATGCATTGTTTTTTTGGTGTAAACATTGCTTCACTTCCAAATCACAGGTCTTCGAGCCTTGATATTATCATTTCTTAGTTTCAAGTTGTGCAGCGTAGATTTGATATTGATATACTGTAGCTCCCATTATATTCACACCTGGGCCAAGAGGTGAATAACAACTTTTATTAACTTTGTGTAACTGCAGGACACTGTTGCCTGCTTCACTGGACTTCACTGGGTTAAATGGAAAAAGAGAGGAAATGGGGATTGGGGATCGCATGATCTGTCGTCAAATTTTCGTTTTAGGGAAGAAGCGTTTCGCAATGAGATTATAGTACCGTTTTTTCTGTTTTTTAGCTGAAAAAGAAAAACCACAGACTTGCTGGGGAAGCGATGCCGATGACGACGATGAAGATGAGACTGAGAGCATTTCTGAGAAACGCAAGCCAGAAGTCGTTGATTCTAGCACCGCACTGCAGCTTCCGCAAACTATTTCGCAATTACAAGATGTTAATGTAGCTGCAGCATGCAATTTTGCTTCACCTCAGCTGTCTGAAATTCTGAGCAAAGAAGGAAGGCACTTGCGAAAGAAACGATTTGATGTTAAAAAGCTTTTTTCAGAGCACGAACAACCTCGCAAAAGACCAAAAATCGATCTTGCGAAATCTTCAAGTGAATCGAGAAAGGATACTACGGTAAGTGCTGCAAAATCTAAGGAAGTTAAGTTTGTGTCTACTAGCAGCACAAATAGAAAAGGTTTACGTTCTCAAAGTGGGTCTGATTTGAACGGGCAGGAGCGAATCATAAAGCAGGGGTGGGATGACATAGTTAGTGAGAGACTTCAACCAGAAGAGCCTCTATGTACCAAAGAAGGAAATTGTTCAGTAGAAGGAAATTCTGATTTTACTGGAAATGTAAAGCACAGATCTAAACCTAAGAAAAGGCAGTTGAGTAAACATCAATCTCAAAGGCAAGAACACGAGTTATCTGCAGCAGAGGTTGCTGCAATAAAGTTAAACAGAAAAATGAAAAATGAAGAGCAGACTGAAAAAGAGCGGCCAGAGTTAAACGAGCATTCGCCTAAACCAGATTCCAATACGTCTTATTTCACATACGATGGCCTAAAGGCGTTAGCAGATATTGCCAGCCTTGCTCAGAAGCATGTTATCAAAGCATCAAATTCTACAAACGGAGACCCAACCACAGATAACGAAGTAGACCAGAGCAAAAAACTCAAACTTGACTCTGATACATCTGAACATGCGTCTCACGAAACTGATCAAATTAGTCCTGGTAGTCAAAATAATGTAATTTTAATGTCTGAGCGTAGGCAACGTTCTGCTGATTCTCCTTCGTCAAATGGACCTGAAAAGTTGAATGCAACCTCATGCGTTAATAAGGAGAAACAGAGCATTCGTATCACCACATCAGTTGCTAAATTCCCAATGAAAAAATTTGTTTATGGACCTACTTGTTCTGTGAAGGAAAGGCCGTTAATTATGCAATGGAAGAGACCTAATATTTTACGAAAATCGAAAACTGTGGCTGCTCCGACCTTTGAGGCCAACAGCAATGCTGATCAGAAGAGCACGGGTCATGCTGAAAAGGTAGATCAGGTATCCCATAGTCATTCAGTTACCTCTACAGCTTTGGACACAGTGATTTCGCCATCTGTAAAAATACCATCAATGACATTATCCCCCTCCAAAACACAGACTCAAGACCGAATTTCAGTCTTCAGTAAGGAAAAACTTGCACTATCGTCTTCTAACACTTCTAGCAGCCTTGTTAATGTGATATCAAAGGATGGAAAATACATAATTTGCTCCAATGTGCAAAATGCTTCTGTTACGTCATTATCTAGAGGCACAGCCATTCAGACTACCCGTTCAGTGAATTCGGCTATGGGAATGCAAGCACTTGTGCAGAAGGAAATTTCAGTGGTAGTTAAACAGCCGGTTGCACAACCGCTGCTTACGAAAACACCTACAGCATGTCCTGTTGTACTTCTGCCCGCAACTCAGCAGTTATTTAAGCAAGTTACAAAGCCGAATGACCAGCCAATAGTTATTCCAAAGCGACTTGTTTCAAACTGTCAGCCAGAACGAAAGGTTATTGTACAACAGCAGGGAAAAACCTGTGTCGTCACATTTCAGGAACAGCCTGTCGTTAGCTATGCTTGTGGCATTTCAGAGACTGTTAAAGAAGAAGCATCGACAAAATGTCCTGTTACCACTTTGAAAAGCAAATTACACGCAGCAGCGCTGAAAAAACGCTGCCATTACCGAGGCAGGCTAGATTCGAATAGCCTTTATCCTGTTGTTATTCCTCAGTCCTCGACCAACGTGCAAGGTAAAGCAATTGTAGAAGATGTGGTGATCTCTCCAGGCACCGTAACTACAAATAATAAGTCAACAATTCAAATCGTAAAGCAGATTGATACTACTACCCAAGTCTCGCAAGTTATTGTTACCAAGGCCTCTTTGTCACAGAAAAACAGAGAAGAACACGAATCTACTGTTTCTGTGAACACTATTTCAAAGCAGATCGAGCAGTATTTGCCGCAATTAGTCAGCCAAACTGAAGCTCCGTCACCCAAGAAGATATTACAAAAACCGACACCCAGTATTGTCATTGTTTCCCCAACGAATTGCAAAAAAATCCCTTCTGTAAATACTTCCATCAAATCATTGCCGAAAACGAACGGGAAGCATACAATACCTAATCAGAATTATTCTAAAGGAACAGCAGCTCAAAGAACCAAAAGCATCCATATAATCAAATCGAGCCAGAGGGATAGCAAAAATATGGTTCCAAAGCAAACAATAGCTTCATCAACAATTACCAATGCTACACAGTCATTCAAACAACCGACAGTATCTATCGTTAAACAACGGCCTGTGAACTCAGTTCAAGGAAGGAGAACCTCCGCCTTGCAGCCGATACAACCTGCAATCAAACCTGTAACCGGACCAGTAAAACCAAACACGATATTTATCGCTCCGACAGGATTAGCACTTGGTGCTACGTATCAAGGTGCTGTTCCGATAACACCGATTCCTTCGCACGTTTTGCAAATATCCAATTCGTTGCCCGTAGCTTCTACCATATCAAATGATATGCGTTTAAAGGATTTACCAATGAAACCCGCTACATCTCAAATCGTCTTTATTCCTCAGCTCATGCAAGGCCAGCAGAGCAGCATCCAGGCTGGCAAAGCCATATCTACAACAGCAATAACCCATATGCACCTAATTGCAACTTCCTCAGCTAATCAATCTGCACAGCCTGTCAAGTTTGCTAGTCCGCTCATTCCAGTCTCAAAGCAGGAACTTGTGGCTGCAAATTTGCCTCTCCAAGAATCTAAAGTATGCATACCAAATAACCACGATGTGCTCTATCCACTTGTTCCTGAATCGTTAAAAATCTGTGAACGTGTTTCGAGTACTACCGTACCAGTCGCGCAAGCAATACCAGATAGCACTAGTTCTGCAATATGCTCATCGACAAGAATCACTAACCCATATACTCGTGCAACACAGAATATCACCTCAGCTGAACGAACGCTTACTCAATCGTCTAGTTTAACGATAAACAGCTCCGCAAGGGATGTAAATAGTGACAAATGCTTCGCCACTGGTAGTTCTCCAACATTGCTGATTAACAAAGACGCCGCCAGCATTGCCTCTGAAAATTCTTCCGTCACTTTTAGCTTAGTTTCGCCGATTCCACACGCTGGAGTTTCTTCAATTCAAAATCTGCCAATCGAAGATGTAAATAACGAACCTACCCATGCATAAGAAGCTTAACAGGTCCAAACCACTGCCAGCTTTTGTTGAGCATTGAAGAATTCTCTGATTTTTATCCGGTCTTGTTGTTGGTTATAGTTAATCACATCAAAGCAATTAGAATCAGTTTTCTATCAATTATTCTAGAGAGATGTCATTTAATTGCGGAAGAAGATCGTTGCTTTTCACAGCTCTGAAAGTTCTCTGCGAAATGAAAAATGAAACAAACATACATATTGCCCTTCATGACAAGCAAGAAACTGAAACTGAAAGAAGAATCATAGTATCGCAATGAAGTAAAGCATTTGAAGTAAAGGTATGAATAAACTAGCATTATATTTCAATTTCTTGTCCGTGTAGTATGGTATCATAGACTGCCATGTAGCTAATGGTCAAAATACGGCATAATCAACTTTGGCATGCTGCATATTCGGAGTTTGACAAATAGAAGTTGCTGGGTATTTTATCAGCTTAACAACTAGAAACTAATTTCAAGTAGAGTGGTTTTGGAACCCTTCGGTAGAAAAATATCTTTGGTCTGCTTAACATATTTTGGTTGCCTCAGATAAAAAACGAACATTGAGAAAATGCCTTTAGAAACACTTGCTATAGTTAAACTCTGCAGTTTACTCTGTGAATGAAACACTAACAACATTGAATCACAATATTTCCTGGTCTTTTATCAAGCCTCGTACCAATAAAACACACATAACTATCACTTGTGCAGATAAAAGGAAGGCATAAAGCTTCCTTAAAATCAAACTAAACAAAAATGAATTTTGCTAAGTCTTCTGGACCAAATCAGACCTTCATCATTCAATTAACATATTCATGAAAGCAAACTTTCAGTTTTGTCTTTTTTTTGAAAATCTAGAGCTAAAATATCAAAATGGTTTTTTCTTCCAAAAATAAGACAATTTTATTGATTTTGAGAAAATAGAAATATTCAAAAGTAAAATTGCCCAGAGAATTTGTTTGGTACTGAATGTCTTGCACTGTTTGCAAAATAGTCAAAAATTGTTTCTTTTGAAAAGGGTTTGGAAAAATTAGTGTGCACATCATTCTGTTCGATATGTTCTTTGCCCTGAACAATGTTGAATATTTCATTCCAGTGCAACTTGCAGAACAGTGGCTGCTAATAAAAACAATTGTAGCAATTGCAGTCAAAATGTAACAAAATTAAATATGATAAAATATGAAGTAAAGTTATTAGAAACTGAATTTTGTGCCAGCGATTTCGGGAGTAGATATTGATACTGTCCAAGTTATCGTTTGTTTTTTTTTATTTTGCCACTTATCTAAATAAGAAAAATGTGCTTCTTGTGGTAGGTCAGGGCTGGGAGTTTGGGCACCTTTTATTGTTCAATTTGGCAAAAATGCCAAAAATATTGGACCAAAAGGGCCTGAACTGTTGCTCTGCCAGATAACCATAAGAACACAGTGCAGATATCTGCAGAAACTCACCAAATTCAGAAAATTGATATCAAGAACTTTTTCATGTGGTATATCGTAAACGATGCCCAAAAATGTTTAATTGAAATTTGCAATACACACCAAATGCAAACAAGTTTCTTGTGAAAAAGTCAAAATTTCTACCCTTGTTACAAATAATGTTCACCCAGATTAAACCAAAATCTTTGGGTGTGCATGCATTTGGAAAATGTCCATGATTTGGATTACTAATTGCATTTAATAATTCACTGTCTACAATTCAGTATCAGTATCAAAAGCCTATCATTTTATTGAGTGTTCTCTTAGCGTAGGCTAAATTGTTGCTAAAAGAGTGTTTTATAACAAAGAAGAAATAGTCTTCTCTTATCTTAAACGTTCGTACATGCAAAATATGTTATCAGTATGACTCGATGCTCTAGAAGCAAAGTTGCTAGGTTTTTTAATTCTTTCTGTTAATTGCAGTTAAATATTTGTAAAACTGTAAAAACAGGATACTTTAATGGTTGAAATCAACTGGTCTTTTAAGCTAAGTAAGGGACACCTTTTTATGAGATTTATAGTGCCCGCATTAGTACACTTAATTGTACGTTGAATAACAAACTCGTTTGTATTGTGTAGAAAAACTGTTGGATTTTTACTGTTCGCTTTGTTATAATGTTTATATTTTTAATACAAACATTGACTTTCTTGTTTGTTCTGATGTTTTGTTGGTTGGTCTCTTTGAATTTTAATGATAAACGACTGATTAAAATCAAAACGAGTTCCGAATAATGTTTTCTTGAGATTAAAAAACCTCAATGACCAGAAAAAGTCATATTTAACGATATAGGACAAGGTAATGGCCTCTTACCTACGTACAAAAGTGCATAAAGTTAATACAACTAATGACAATAAGATAAACTAAATATAAACAAAATACAAAATATTAGTATAGATTGATAAATCAAGAGTTTTTTCAATTTGTTTGTTTTCCCAAAGTTCTCTTAAATCAAAGGATCGTTTGCAAAATTTAACCAAGGTTTTAAGAAAAATTCATGTCTTCATGACAAAAAAGCATGCAAAAATAATATGTTTTGCTTGTCATTTAAAGTTTAATATAAGGACTATGTAATAGCCTACCGATCTATGCTAGCCATCTTAGAAATTGTTCATCTTTTTGGATAGGTCAGTTTGCCTCTAAGAAATGAGCATTGAAACTATATAAATAAACAAATTCAAAGACACGATGATGCTGGCCTGTGTTCTATTGTATGTTCTATTCCTGCAATAGGCAACGTCCCACTGTCTATTGGCTGGTGGTAGTTGATTCCTTCAGCTCTGATCGAAAAATTCATTTGAAGACACGTTATTCACCTTACGATGATGCTGGTGCTCTAATAATTGTTCTATTCCAGCAATTGGCAACGTACCGTTGTTTACTCCTTCACGGTAGTTGATTATGGTCCTGAACGCACTACAGCTAATATGTGATGACATCTCATTACCTTTTTTAATATGTGTTTACTCTGGTTAACCTCGTGCAAATATAAAGTCAGTGCTAATGCGTTCACCAAAATTGCAGCTTCACGAACTCTAAGTTAATTGCTGAATTTTACACTAAGATCAAAGGGACCATAATGCTGCCTTGAACTCCACTATCCATGAATTGAAGACCTAATGCAAACACACAGCGCCTTTAATGACTTGCCATGCCACCACTGCAAATGGCAAGGGGCGGGAATAAGTGGTAGCCACTCTATCTTTAAGCGCTGCGCATGCTCTTGCTTCAATCGAGCAAGTGTGATGGATTGCGGAGCACATTATAAATTTTAGACAAAAACCACCGTTTGTGCAAGTGCGTTAGCATTTTCGTACTATAAGAGTCAAACCTGACTTTCCTTGCAGGGCCTCCTGTTGTTAGTACGCTTTGACTAACTTAGTGAGAGTTTTGTTACAGCTTAGTGCGTTCAGGACCTATTTCAGTTCTAATCCACAAAGTACATTGAAGACAAGACAATTGGTCTCGTCACTGTCAGAAGGTTGTTAACGTCCAACATTTCTTATGCAGGATCGCAAATTTATTTGCCTTGAAGACCCCAAAAAGCATGTTTTATTAACACTTACATTTGCAGTCCTTGACCGCGACTTGAACCACAGACCTTTCGCACGAAAGCCACAAGTACAAGCCAATACACTATGCAACTCTCTTAATGCCCTACAATATACAAGAAAACAATATATTACCAAATTAAATATTTTTAGAAAAGTAACAAATTTTGGGGACTTCTTAAGAGAGACTCGGTAAATTCTTATGGTGGATTTTCATTCATGATCAGAAACAGGTTTTATTAAACTATATAGGGTGACATTCCTTTATTTTTCAAGGTTACAAAAGTTTACAAATATTAAAATTTTATATCATAGTTTCCCCGCATTAACAATTAGTCCAGTTGAATATAAATGCGGTTTTTTTTGTAAAACGTTGGCATCAAGGCAAAGAAGGGACATAACCAGAAGACGGCATTTTAAAAGCTATT
>JAACYV020086116.1:0-11237 GCA_009936425.2 Chrysaora fuscescens
AAAGATTAGCGCATTTTAATAATATCTACCGCTCTGTAAATGGAAAAGATCAGCGCATTTTAATAGCATCTACCACTCTGCCTAACTGGAAAAGATTAGCGTATTTTGATAGCATCTACCGCTCTGCCTAAATGGAAAAGATCAGCGCAGTTTAATAACATCTACCGCTTTGCCTGACTAGGAAAGATTAGCGCATTTTAATAATATCTACCGCTCTGTAAATGGAAAAGATCAGCGCATTTTAATAGCATCTACCACTCTGCCTAACTGGAAAAGATTAGCGTATTTTGATAGCATCTACCGCTCTGCCTAAATGGAAAAGATCAGCGCAGTTTAATAACATCCATCGCTCTGCCTAACTAGAAAAGATTAGCGCATTTTAATAGCATCTAACGCTCTGTGAATGGAAAAGATCAGCGCATTATAATAGCATCTACCACTTTGCCTAACTGGAAGAGATTAGCGTATTTTGATAGTATTTAGCGCTCTGCTCGACTGTATGGCAGCAAATCCCGCCTGAATGATTACTATGGGCTGTAGATGGGGAAGAAATTCGAGTCTTTTTGCGAAACCTCATATAACACACCGAGGAAAATCAGTCTCTGGTTTGCCATGTCGTCGAAACAAATCACGCCGTAGAATCAATCTCCTCTGACTCTTGTGCCGTGAAAATACGGGTAATTAGTGTGGTGACAAGGATTAGCGGGTAGCCAAATAACATCATACCTATGTTGTTAGGATAGTAGAGGGAGGTCGTATATAATGGGGTAGAACTTGGTCACGGGAGTTGTGTTTCTTATCAAAGCTTAGGCCCCGGGGCTTGCCTGTGTTTATCTCAATCCAGACTCAAGAGCCCTTGATTTTTTACACTCTGGTAGTCATAGAAGTCATTTCCATTTCTTTTAGAAAGTCGAAGTCCGTTAATTAAATACATACACAATAACGTTCCGACCAGGGCTTCTAGTCTTCATTAAAAAAAAAATAGTTAACCAACTACTTGTTACTGTCACTGTGTAGTGAGCCTATACACCCATTAGATCATCTTTTCAGTTCGGCTTTAAAAGGGAAAGATAAAAATATGATAACCCAACGCCTCTTACGTTCAGACTTTGCCTAACAAGATAAAATGATAAATCGACAAACAAGGACTTTGTCTAAAACCTTCAGATATGCTTTGTAGAAAGCGGGACGACAATAAAGCTAGTAAATTATATAAAATTAATTGAATCTTTACGGTATTAGCTACTTTAAAAAATTGTAATCAAGTTAGATGAATCGGTTATGGCTCGACGTTGACTTAAAATGATTTATGCTAATCAAAGAGTCTTTTTTACTTATCTAGCTTTCTTTGTATGCGATCTAGATGGCAAATCTAATCCTATTTTTCCATTCTTGCTCTGATATTTTGAATATAATTTTTGTAGTAAACCTCAAGCTTAAAAGAGTCTTCAATTCAACCAGTAATGGCATTTCTTATGTCTGGCTCTATAAATGATATTTCTTTTGGCCTGTTTCCATTAGACATAATTTTCTCGATCACGCTTTTCGAGTGCGTCCCATCATTAAATTATAAGTTTTTAAAATCATGATTGGTTCATATATGCGAAGGCAAATTACAATATACCGGTTTGCTATTTAAGCGTTATAATATAACTGGGTTATGTATTAGACTTCAGCTGAGGCTCATGATAATGCAGCCTTAAATTGGGGTGCAAATCTGTACGGCGCCAGCTAGATGACTACATTCTTTATCCTGATTGGTTAATTCTATTTCCCCCCTCCCCTTTCCGATGAGTCACTACTGGTGGATGACGACGGAGGGGTCAGACACATTTTGGTTATGAATAAGTTGATTTTAGTATTCTTTTAGGGGCACGGATTTCCCAGGGTCAGTTTATTACAGGAGTATTATGTTTAGGGGAACTTTTCGAAGAACGGCACGAAATAACTCTCTCTTGACTAATGATTGTCATAATTTTGCCGCAGAGCTAGCTCATATTTGCATTGAGTTCACCCAATTCGGTTTCTTTACATTGTTGATGTTTATTGCTGATAAGCCCATCTTGCTGTCCTTGCAAGATATTTTTTATGTGCTAGAAACAGAAGGGCCACTGAATAGCTGAGCACAACACTTATCCAAACCCTGCAGCCCTAGCCCTTCTTCTTGAAGTTGAAAGAACGTGTCCAGAAAAGAGATTTAATATGACGCGGCATCGGGGTAAAACATGTGTCGTATTGGTAATGTTTGGTCGTCGTTGCTGTACGCTATCGCCGGCGACGATATCTAGAGTTTTGCATCACACCCTCGTTTTCATTCCCACGACACATTTAGCGTCGGTGAGCCCTAGGTTTTTGTAAAAATAAGGGACAACAAGCAAGCAGTCTATTCGAAAATGCTGCTTGAACCATTAATTTACATGGAAAACATCAGGTGAGGGGAACGACGATAATCTCCCTAAATAAATTATGACTGGTATCGTTTTTTTTTTTTTAAGCAGAAGGGAAATTTGCGGCGACGCCTCTGCTTTTTGTACTTCATTCTATGTGCCGCTATTGCAGGGAGGACGAGAGAACCAAGAAAAGGGTCCATTCGTAGATTTCAAGGGAGATTTCAAACAAGTGAAGACGAAGCTGAAGTGTGACTTGGCGAATTATTTATTTTTTATTTATATTTTTTTATTGTTTTGCCATGAAAACCATTGTGATGCCCCGCCGCCTTCCCCAGACTGTTATGGTACTGTAAAAATACATGGGGAATATTTAATGATGACTAAATGTATTGACCAAACTTTATTGCATTTAGACTGTTGCATATATAAGTGATAACCGTAAAGTGATATAGCAATATTTAAAAGTATCAAAACAAGCATAGAAAATTCCAATCAATAGTATATTTTTAAAATGATCATTAAAACCGGAAAAATTCTATAGTTTTATCAAGAAATACGGTCAATGATTTTCATCTAATTATCTAATTAAAAATATTTTAGAATTTTCTAGACCAGCCTGCCAATCTTCAAAACCAAATCCCACATGTTCATAGCAAAAAGCAAAAAACAGAGTGAAAGAAAAGGCAGATACTCTTCTTGCATTCAGTACACACGGCGATTTCATAGTAAATATAACTAGATACAATTCTAGCTACAGTAATAGCTAATGAAGATATACGAACATATTCTTGGTAATAATATACACTTTCGTTCTAGCCTGAAGGTGTTTGATTAACTCATGTTTTTGAACATATAAGTAGGCAGTAATGAAAAATGGTGCCAGATGTTTTTAGGCCAGTGCTGTCATGCAAATCAAGCATAAAGTTTTGCACAAGTTCTTGGGTCCTTGAACATAAAAAAATTATTTTTACGAAACATCTTTTATATGTCTAAAATTTGAATTAAAAAGTTATCGTTTCTAACCCGATCATCAATGCTCAGCAAGTCAACAAAAATAAAGCAGTCAGCTACCTACCGCACTCACTGCATCTCTGCAAAACTATTAAAATCATGGCAAGGAATCATATTTGGACAGTTACTGCCATCTTGACAAATGCAGAATGCTCCATTGCATTATCAGACTCTGTTGAATTTTTATTTTCGACTTCTGATTCGGAAATAAGAGCAGATTGTCTGACGGCCGCACTAAAATCTCCGTACTGAGCTCTTGTCAATTTTTTCGAGTTAGTTGCTTAGCCTCGCTCTCACGACTCCTCGCGATAAACAGAGCCCCAAGCTTTCCAAGAGCGTTCTTTCTGTCTAACTAACAGGGTTCTACTACTAATGGTTCAACGGCTCAGCTCCACTTAGCTCCTTACTGAAGCCATAGGAAAACAGATCGTTGTTATCATTAAACGTGCAGGATAGAGCTTCAACGAATTCTCGGATTTGGAGCTAGTTCTTTAGTGTTATTCTATAGGAACAATTTTTTAAATGGAAAATGAAATTTTATCTACAAGGCAAGTGTTATGGTTTGATCACATGTTCTTAATAATATACATTTACAGCTAACGTTTGTTTACGCCTATTCAAGTCATGTGACTAGACCCTTGAGAACATTTAGTGTTCCTCTACTTCGTGTATTGAGAGCAGCATGTCATGGCAAGACACAATGAAAAGATATTTAATCAAGGGATTGGCTACACGACTTGAGATGGGTGTAAACAAACACTAGCTAGCTGGGTAGGTATGTTGTGGAAAAAACAAACTTGCTCGAAACAGGTATTACGCTTTCGACATTATTCCCTACTTCTCCCTTTCAGATATGAGTAATAAATCAAAGATATCAGAAGAGCAAGAGATATATATTAAACATGATAGAAAGTTCTACAGTTTTTTCACGTAATGATAGTCAATGGTGTAATCAAGCTGGGCTGGATTGTTTGGTCTTGTGTTAAGTAAACTAAACACGAAAAGCCCTGATACCTACGATGACCAACCACTAATTAGCTTTTCTACCCAAAGGACTATCCTACAGAGGCATGCATAATTCTCACATTGCGAAAAGTCGTAACCTTATTGTTTACAAAATCAAGTGTTAATACTTGTTAATCTCTTCATGCTCAGGTTTCCAAGGGAGTTCAAAAGAATATCAAATCCTAATGAAATCCTTCAGGAAATATTGTCGAGCATGGAGATAACAGTGCACACCACAACCACTCAGATAACGCTCGCTTATTCTTACAATGCAAGTTTTGACCATTTTATAAAAAATTCTGCACTTGGATGTAGATTAAGTGCATATCAAAGTTTCTTGTCAAGCTATAAAGACAATTTCAGTCCTAATTAAAGATCCCTAGCATGTAAAACAACAGGCATTAGGTGTTATTAGAATGAACAAGAAAAGGAACTTCCAGCCTCGTTTTTATGGAAAATCTAAGGAACTCTAGCTTTATCCATGAGTTAAGACTAGCTACTTATATTAAAAGAACCGTAGCTACATTTGTTTAGTCAAAGTTCTAGATCCATAGACTATCGGTACATAAAGCCCTGGCCAAACGCTCCAAAGAATTCTTCCAATAACATCCAACATTGTTTAGTAAAGGCCCTAAGTTGGGCTTTTAAGTTGCCAAACATTGAATGGTCGAAAGGTTTTTATTCTTGTGTCTCTTTCTTTGTTTATATATTTGGCCTGTGCCTGTCAACAGCACCTACAACAATATAGTCCTTAATCCTAAAATTCAGCATTTGTTATCAAATCAAATTCAGCCAACATCTCATTACAACAGCAAACAAGTGCCAACATGAATGGCCTAACGATCTCAACAATGTTGGAAATTGTTGGATGAAATGTTAAGCGTTTGGCCAGGGCTTATATATCATCAGTAATCATTTGTCCCGATTTGCCCTTCATTTTTCTTGCTCCCCAGGAGCTTCGCGAAGAGCACACAAGTGAGGAGAAAACAGAAGAAGAATTTTATTCCAACGTTGAGCTATAGCTATAAATATATCAAGAACCGTACCCCAAGTTGCTTAGCACGGGAAATGTAACCTAAAAATTAGCAATTGATTAAATAATGTAACTACTTACAAGTAGTAATTTCAATGTTCTAAAGAATTTCCATGGATTCTAAAGAAGCTAGTTTCGCGATCCATGGTCCTAAACTTTTTAATGTTCTTCCGAAAATACTAAGAGATATTACTGGAGAAAGTATTGATTTTTTCAAGAAAAGACTTGATTTGTTTCTTCAAACAATTCCAGACGAACCGCAGATTGTTGGGTATACAGCAAGTCGAAGAGCGGACAGTAATTCGATCATTGACATGATAAAACTTCCCACTACGGGACTGGCACACACTGCCAATCCTTAAGAATTGTTTCTTTAAAAGATTTTTAATAAGATTTAATAAGATTTAATGTTTTCAATAGTAATTTATATGTCATTATTGATATTCTCAATTCAACTGCAATTTTTCTGATGATTCATTACTAATTTAAAAAAATTTAATACTCTAAAAAGAATTAAAGTTCTTTTTCAATAGCCCCCTCCTCCCGGTATACAGGGAATCTTCCCCCCGTCCCCCCCCCCCCCCCGCCAACGTCCTTCTGGTGACTAGCATGAACTGACCTTATCGATACAGACGCATAAGATTTCCAACTATCCTTAAATCTGGAAGGATTTGTCTAGAAACATGAAACGACTTTATCAAAAGCAGATTTAAGACATCTTAAAAGTCTGGAAGTTTCCGAGCAACCTGAAACTGCGAGAAGTAGCACCTCCTGCCTAATTTGATTATCACATTTCGGCTAATAATATTTGAAATAAAGTAGAAGCGTCAAGTTCTTTTCAAACGGTTTCACAAAAGTAAGGCCCTGTATTAAAGTAACACCTAAAAGAATCTTTTAGGCTACTGGAAAATGATTTGTCCCCTTAAATGAAATTGTTGTTTTCTGATTTATTATTCCCGTTTATTATCAATGATCAACAAAGTACACACAAAGCTATATATTGATTAGCAATTCATTTCTATTGTGACCTATTTTTCAAGGACTTGCCAGAAAAGAAATAAAAAACTTAAGAAACTTTTGGCCTTAAATAATGACCATAGATTTGAAAAAATGTTTTCTTAAATGCGGGGCCATGCCATACCGGGAAAAACAGAATCCTGGATTTTTGACACAGCAAAATTAATTTTTTTCAAGATTTTTATGTTAAATTGTTGGAAAATTTTTTAGTAAAGGAATGTCAAACATGAACGTTAGATTAAAGCCCTTTTCCCATAAAAATCTAAATATTGCTGCCACAGTATGTCACAAATTTTATTTAAAAAGGAAATCAGGAAATTCCATCAAATAAATCATTATATATTTTCATTGAAATAGATTTATAATCTTTTTTTACTGAAAAATCAAGTTTATTTTCCACTCAAATTTTCGTCGGGGGAGGCTTGGAAACACTACTAATACTTTTCGCGCTTTATGTGCTGTAAACTTATAGGTGCCAACACAGATTATCGTAAAGGGTTACGCACAGCTTTACTTTTCTTTATTATTTACTCTGCTTAGACGTTTTCACTGCAGCCGACTTGCAAACGCGAAATAAGATCTACACATACCTTCTCTTAGGTCGACTCCTTGTACTTTTTGATCAACTGTTGAGCAGTTCCATCTTCGATATCTCAATTGTTCTTTGCAATGGTATTTAGTTGCTGAAATTGAAATTGGTAAAAACGCCATCTCCCTCTGATGCTTTTTACAAAACCGTGCAAGTCTTCCACTGAAGTACTCTTTGGTGCAATCTGATTTCCCCCATACATATTCTTCTCCAACATTCAGCGACCTGAAAGTAAAAGACAGAAATACGCCATTGATATAAGCAACTGATATCAAAAGTCGCTTTTCCAGATTGACTGCCACTCAGCAGCTTAACATATTGGGCACAAAACTATTTAAAACCACAGTATCCACCCATACCGAACAACTTCACAAACTTGTACGTATTTGATACCTAAAGACGCTTGAAGGTAATTGATTCTTATTCTTGAATATAGGATCAACTATTTCTAATTTTAATTGTCCAGTCAAACATTCATTACAGTGGCGTAGATAGAGAGGGTTCAGGGGCGAAAAAACCGCGGAAGAGCTTCACTGCCATTTTGTCAGAAAATATCCCAACAGATCACGGGGATTTGCTTCAATTTTTGAAGAAATTCTACCTCATGCCGTCTTTTGGGAATAGAACTACGTTAGAAGTACAATGTCCATGAATCGACTGTTTGACGGAAAATCTACATTTTTTGCCTCCCCCATAAAATGTCCTACTACGCCACAGATTCATTCATAAATATTCTTTACAAAACTATTTGAAATGGAAAGGCAGCAGCAGTAGCCGGAATAGTGAGCTTATTTAACAGGTATAATCTTTTTTTCTAACTAGACATTATTTACAATATACCTCACGCATAAAGCTAATTATGAATTATTATACCTAACTTCACAGTCTTAGTAAAACGTTTAGTAACAACGCAATAACCAAAAAATTCTTATTTGCAGATATTTGCACCCAGGACTACTTTAAGGCAAGCAAAACATATTTAATGCTTTGCTCACAGTTTAAATTCAGTTTCGCAATAGAAAGTACCGGAATTTTTTTAACATCATCCGTTTGAGCACAGTTAATTGGCAATGAATTTGATATTGAAAATATACTCAGTGTCTTTTATCAATTCATGTCTCATCAATGTCATTTTGTCTCAATTTGCCAAATCTTCAAAGCCTTAACAGGCGGTTAAATATAAGATTACGACTGATCCTTAAGCCACGATATGAGTATGAAGTCACTTTTAAAAGTGACAAATGGATAACCTAACCATTATTGTGATGCCGTAGAAATCGTAGAAATTCATCCACAGGGCTGACAAAGAAATTTCCAGAACACATGTTCTTTTAATTCTGCTGAAATACATATCTACGAATCAAAACTTGTTAAAAACTGAATAAAGGAAGAAAGCGTCTTTCTTATTTTCTATTTTTTTTATCCTCGCTGTAACTAACAGCATTTGAACGATAACGTTAATTCCCAAGTAACGTTTATCAATAAGAAGTAAAAAACTACGTTTTAATTAAAACCAAGAAATTTAGGTTTTCTTGGGAATTCTTTGAATAATAGCCAAGTATTTCATCAGTTAACTTGAGTAATAAGAAGAATTGATACTTACAACCACTTAATAGCTACAGCATTGTCCAAACATTTTATCATAAAAAATAAGAACCAAGTTGCTGCGAACATCTCGTAGCAAATCTTGAGCAGCTGTAAGGAGAGAAATATATTTCAGAACTCACGATTTGTCCTTTTATCATGAATGCTTGCTGAAGCGATCCAGCATTCGCTTTAGATTTCGCACGGCTTGTAGCTACAACAGGAAATCAGAACTTTGTTTCCTATGACGGGCTGCTTAAATGACCGCGAGATGACCGCGACTTTTTTTGCCGCTTGGTTAATCTTAACACTAGTATAGTAATTGTTCCGTTGTTAGAAAGACAGTTTGAACAAACACTGCCACATGCAATTCATTCTGAACAGTAACCAATCGTATGAAAAATTACACGGCTTATCAATGGTGAGCCGCAAGGGTCTTACCCGCTAAGAATCACGATGTATTTCTGAAAATTCTAAGCAACCAACACAACAGGGGTCCAAGCAAAATGTCAATATTGCTAAAGATTTCTATGATTTCAAGTATTTGATTACTATTTTCTTCATTTGTGAATATTGAAATAAAACTGCGTATTTTCAAACAGTAGACATTTAGATGTGAAGGGGCTGTCTTATATGGTAATTGTTGGACTTTCTTGTTCTATTGTCAAGGTGCCGCTAGGACCGGATTACCAGTAGAGGCTGCAACACAAAAAGATAATAAAAAAATTAGTGAATTAAAAGTAAATATTTCATCAAAGCTAAGTCCAACATGATGTTACAACATGACTGTGCAAAGATGAAGATGTCAATTACTTATTTGTTAATTTATTTCAGCGCCCCCACTATTCAAAGCAGCCTCGAATAAACTTATCAATAACGGTACATTCATTTTCTCCTATTATTTTATCTTGTCTTTAATACAGCTTTTAATTATTGATACCCAAGCTGATGAGCGTTACCTACCTCTATCTTCTTTACCTACCTCTTTCTGATACCTTTGCCTTATCCATCAAGACGAATATTGTCATGTCTCGAAACCAAAAAAAAATTGGGTGTGATTACAATAAAATATTAATAACAGCCATTGCCTTTTTTTGCTATTAATATCTCTATATTATGCTTATTTTTATCTTCATTTACTTACAGTAATTTTTTATTTCACTAGAAGCAAAAGTTGCCCTTTTTACTATCATCTGGGACAGCTGTGGAAATCAGTCAACGGATTTCCAATGTTCCATTTCTGGTTATAATTGAATAATAAAAAATCAATCAATCAATCAGCTATGGAATTGCCTTCCAACGCTTCCCAGGGCTCTCCATAACTTTGAGGATATATTGGTGCATTTATTTTTTAATACATTCCTCATCTAAAAAGACCACTGTTTTCCTCTAAATTCTATTTGCTTTCTAAACTTACCATACTAAATTTAGCTAATTGACCTGCTGAGAAACGTGCGCGTGGAAATTATTGGAAAACTAGTGGATGTGTCGTTTTCGGTCTGCTGTGCAAGGGGTGGATTGTAACCAAGTGATAATTATTAGATATGTATTTTAAACGCACTCGATGCCGCGTATTGCGATTAAAACAATTTCTAAAAACAGACTGGAAAAACGCACATTCGAATAGTTGAAAATGTATTGCGAATAAATCGGTATGGAAAAGATGAATGACAGCAAATTCAAACACCTACTTGAATGGCACTTGACTTTTGTGGTATTTAAGTGCAAATTAAGTGAAAAAGCTGCCAACACGTTTTTGAGCTAAAACGTAAAATGGATTACTGACAGCTTATCACCACAGCTGGAGTACTAAGGGGCGACATAGTTTATATACTCACAACTTCACCAGAGAAAGCCGACATTCCAGATAGCAATGGAAAATGATTTATCAGTGTAGCCACAGACTTGATTTTATTATCAGAATTCCTCTATCCTCTCTCTTTATTTGGCTTTCTCAATTGGCGATCGATCGAGAATTTTGTGGATTCATGTTGGTCGCATCGCACTTTTGTCTGCTTTAATGCCAACACATTTATTCTGTTGGATCTCAAACAAATCCTTTTAAAGGTAACGTTTTTCTTATCCAAAGACAAAAATGACAAGCAGAAGATTGTGTTTATGGAAATATTACGGACCATTGTTTCGCAGTCAGCTTTGGCGCTAGCAGCAGTAGTAGTTAACTCTCTCAGGCGAAGCGTGGCCTGGGTAGGGGTCGTGTCAACTGTCCAACTCTCAAGGGAGAATATGTGCGAATACTTTAACCGCAACTAATCACAATACCAATCAAAAATTTCTTCTTACCAAAAAAATTAATTTTCAATAAGAAAAACAGGTATGAAAACAAAAATTTTTTAGGAATTTTGGTTTTGCTTTTTCTAGAGATTGTAGATCGAAATAGTTTCATGAAATTTCTTATTATCCAGAACTTTCTAACGTAGTGCACTTCATTTGGCTGCAAAATTAGGATTTACCAGTGTAATCAGATTTTCGAAGCTTTTTAGGTATATCTTCTAATCTTCTAGCAAACTTTATTAGACAGGGCATATAGTCTAACAATCTAACAAACATGCTAACCTATATTTTTTCAACTGAATCTGATAGATAAGGT
>JAACYV020086227.1:0-11230 GCA_009936425.2 Chrysaora fuscescens
CAGCTTATGTACAACATGATCGACGTTTCTCCATGGCTTATTGACTAACAAGATATTTTCTTCTGCACTTAGATAACCATGACATTATGTCAATGAAGCTTTATGATATGGACAAAATTGAAGATGAAGGTAAAGATCAAGAAGATTTATCTAAAATCATCCCACACGCAAAGAATGCAGCAGCTTATAGAGGTACCTTATGTTTTTATGTGTTTTTATTAAGCATGTCATGTGAACATTCATTGAGAAAACTTTCATTCGGATCTAAATTTCGCTTTTAAATTGATGCCTCTTAGTTTGGGAGAAGGTAAGAGTGTATTAGCTTTCTTGATTCAAATATGTTTCATACAATATACACAAAAAAAAACTGAAAACCAAGAAAAAATTACAGTATCTTGAGTTGAAAAATGCAACTGAAATTTCGGGCCCTGTCCTCTATCAAAGTAGGTGGGAAAATTAAGCAATTTCTTAACAAAGAACTTTGTTTACTTTTGATATCAGCCAATCAAGCTACATGGGTTTTATCACGTGGTCCTTAATACTGCACGTTGATTTGCTACTCAAAAGTATAAACAATCGAATTGATGAATGAAATAGAAATTCTTCTATGTTCATTATTGAGAAGACTTTCTTAAAAATTGTTTCCACTAGATATTTGTAATCATTTCTTCTTTGAATCAATATTATTTCTAGTCTGGGTTTAACTATTTTATGAATCTAAACATTCTTTATATGCTAAAAAAAGATAAAAAAAAATGAAGGAATAGCTTCATATCTTTCCTGCGTTTAATATTTATTAAAAAGTTTTATCGAAAAAATTTCCTCTCTCAATAGTAAACTCCAGTTAAACAAACCAAAATTTATAGATTATCGTTTGTTAAATGTCGTTGCTAAACATTTTTAAAGTTAACGTAAATTAGTCTTCCACAGTAGTTGATGAGCCAAATTTTCATCGGAAAATGAAAAATTATTTGTTTCCTATATTGGTGGGACGTCTGTTATGTTTACATACATTTATTTGCATGTATTTGACGGGCCTGTTTGTTTGCAGAGCATGTTGTTGGTGCCAAAGGAAGTACGAGATCAGAGAAAGCTTTTACTTGGATATTTGTGATTCTGTTAATAGGATGTGTCGGTGCAGCCGTTGGGTATTATTACTATCAAAAGAAACAAAAATATTCCCTGAAAAGATTTTACTAGAAACAGCCGATTACCAAATTAGTGATTTTCAAATGTTCATATTTATGCGAGATGTAAAATTTATAGAGAAATTCGTCCTGTTGCTGAACTTCCTATATTCAATACCAAAACCTTTCAAAATTAAAATTACATTTGATTTTTTATACCAAGAAAATGATCAACTTCACGTTACAGATTTGATTGAATAAGACCACTATTTTTATTTCCATTGACAGAAAAATTGTCACATCTTAATTGGTAGAAATGTAACTTCAATTGTTTCATTTAATTTTTTATAACAATAAATTGATCAATTTCACGTTACAGATTTGACTAAGACCACTCTTTTTATCTCTCTCGAGAGAAAAACTGTCACAATTTTATTGTTAGAAATGTAACTTTAATTGTTTCATTTAGTTTTTTAAAACAAGAAAATGATCAATTTCACATAACAGATTTGAATAAGGCCACTCTTTTTATCTCCCTTGAGAGAAAAACCAAAAAAATTGATCAATTTCACGTTACAGATTTGACTAAGACCACTCTTTTTATCTCCCTTGAGAAAAAAACGGTCACAACTTTATTGTTAGAAATGTAACTTTAATTGTTTCATTTAGTTTTTTTAAAACAATAAATGATCAGTTGCATGTTACCGATTTGAATAAGACCACTCTTGTTATCTCCCTTGAGAGAAAAACTGAACAAGAAAAAAATGATTAATTTCACGTTACAGATTTGACTAAGACCACTCTTTTTATCTCCCTTGAGAGAAAAACTGTCACAACTTTATTGTTAGAAATGTAACTTCAATTGTTTCATTTAGTTTTTTAAAACAATAAACGATTAATTTCACGTTACAGATTTCAATAAGACCACTCTTTTTATCTCCCTTGAGAGAAAAACTATTGTTAGAAATGTAACTTGAATTGTTACGTATAAATTACTCGTACACATATTGAAATTCGTGTGAATCATGTTTGATTAAGATGTATTCTAAGACTCTAACCTCCAACCTTCTTGACCAATATATTTTCCGCTGATTTAGCAAACATCTGTGCATCTATCACTGCCTCAATTTATTCTGTTCTTGTTTTCGTTTGACTAAATTGATTAATTTCGTCATTTTTTGTTGTTGTTGCCATCATATATTAATTATCTGGAGTGCAATTTAGCAAATGACGTAATGATGATGATAGTAATAATAACTTGTTGTAGATTCAAATTGAATTAAAACAACATGTACTCAAGCATAAATAAATAATCAAGAGAGAATTCATCGAGAGAAGGAAGGAATTTGGATGACCTTTCAAAGTGTCAAGAAGGGGGCTTTCTAAAATATGGGGACAAAGTGTTTATATTACGTATTGTAGCTGCCACGCCAGGGTAACTTTTGTTTGTTATTCTCTTGCTTAGAAATCAGTTATCACTGTCGTTTAACCCTACACCAGGTTTGCAGTGGAAGTAACCCGTGTATATTACTGCCTCCTCCTTTTATCTTTTGATAGTTAAGGCCGCACCAAATCCATTTTTCCTTTTTCCCTCAAGCCCTGCAACTCTCCATGCAATTATTATGTTAATATTAAATACGATAGAATTGTGATTTTAGGTGCATAATTTTTGCCAATTTAAATACTATTTTGCTTAGTGATGTTTGTAATTTTGCTATAGAGCATCTGGTATGTTTTAATGAAATCTGGTAAATATATTTCGTGAAATAGACGGGCTTATAATTCTTGAAATTTAGCCATTTCACAGCATGCATCAACATTTCTAGAATTAAAGGTGAAGCGAAATTTTTTGTTTATGTAAATTAATAAGACTTTGAATAATAAAAAGCCCTGTTAATTTTGATATCTCATTTCGTTGTTAACGATTTTAAGTATCAGCTGATGAAGTTATTTTGTTTGCAATTTCTAGGATAATGTATGGAAATATAGCTTAACTTATCTTTGAAAGAGTACAGTTGCAAGAAACTTTGCAGGCTAGCAACATTGATGAATGATAAATTGCTCAACAAATTAATTTGATGCTTAGAAAGGCATGGTTATTGGAAAAAAATGATTCTGTATAGATTTGTCTATGGAAACTTCGTCAACCTTGCATGTCTTCTTGGCTCCTTGCAAACAAAATGACGTCATTAGCTAGTCCTACAGAATTGTTGATAACTCGAATATGAAACAAGGCATCAAAAACATTTCAAGAGAACTTTGTTAATTTATTTATGATCTATCACTAATTGTTTTGAAATTTCAGCACATTCAACTTCATCCTTAATTATAATCTTGCTACTGAAATAGATTTTGAAACTATAAATGTATTTTCAAATGTGTTTATTTTTGTCTGTAGAATAATCTTTTAACTAAACAAAAAACAAAAAGATGCTTGAAAGAATGAACGAACGAGAGAATGAGTAAGCAAACGAACAAGCGAACCCAGGAATGAACAAATAAATGAATGAATGGACAAACGAATGGACGAACGAACGAGTGAATGATTAAATGAAAGAAAGAACGAATGAATATAGGAACGAATGAATGAACGAAAGGACGAATAAATGAATGAACGAACGAACTAATGAATGACCGAACGAACGAATAAATAAACGAATTAACTAACGAATGAACGAACGAACGAACGAATTAACGAATGAATGAATGGGTACTGAAGATTGCTTAATGGTTTAAAAATGGCAAATTATTAGAAAGAAACTGCACTGTGGTATATCCACTATAATTTTTATTCTGATAAGCAAAAATTGCCAAGAAATATCTCTTCCAAAAAGTTGCATCAGAATTTGTCACAGAGATATGCAACGTGGGACAATCTGGACCAACATTACGTCAGTAATACTATATTTCGTCATTAATATTTCAACCAATCAAAGACCTCCCAATCACTCGGATCACAGGGAGCTGAGGAAAGGATACACTTTTTTGCTTATATATTTAAATGGCGGTATTAAGATTGTAAAGCTACGAAGGAAAGGTTTCAAGTCACAACCAGGTCTTTCAGCATTCCAAAAATGAAGCTAGTCACGTTTATTGCCGTAATTTGCTTATTTTTCGAGTGTATTTCAGGTGAGTAATATTTGTTTTATGTTTTTTGAAGCATTTCATTTGCAAATCATGCTGGTCAAAACACTTATGAGGCATAGGCCTAAGAAGTAAGCCTGGAAAGTCGTGTAGCTTTGCTTTTCTTCCTTCATTTCCACCCTCTTTAATAGTTAAATTTAGATAACGAATTCAAACAATTATTCCATCTTTGTTTAAAATACATTTATTCATATTTTGGACTCTTGTGTTCAAACAACTTTTGACATGGCAGAGCAAAAACATGACAAAATCTTCAAAATCTTTCTATTGAAGCAGACAAAATCTTTGTGTGTAGGCCTTTTAATACTTGATGAGCCATGATTCATGACAACATTTTATTCTTGCTACAGGAGATGATACTGGCTTGGTTATAGTTGACACAGAAAACACCGAAAGTCCCAGTCAGATAAATAACCCACAGGTAATAAAGCTAGACAGAAGCTTCGAAGATGAGGAAGACTACAACAGTGAACCATTTATTCCAACAAAAGAATGGCAAGTGGTGAAGAAAGGCCAGAGTGTCCCGGCAGGATTGCATATTAGAATGAACTTCCAAACACATATCAGGGAAGCAAAACTTCTTGATGGAGACGATGGTGCAAGGTTTTCTTCCCATCTTAAGAAACCCAGAAATAATCATTCTGGTGGTGAGTTATATTGAAAAGATTTTTTGCAATTCCCCAAGATCAATCCTTTTTGAAACTCTTCATATCATAATTCCCATAGCTTTTTCCTTCTCCATTCTCCACTTATTTTCCTTGTTTTTGCTGTTGTCTCTGTCTGTAGTCTTTCAAAAATTGTATTCTTGCATTCCAATAATCACTTCGACATGGTTTTTTTTTTACAGAAGATCAGGTTAAAGCTGAGGAACCACTAGTGCAATCTACAGATAGTAAAATTGGTCCCAAAATTGTTATGGGTGACCAGCTAAAAAAGAAGGAAGACTTTGGTGATTCTGACAGACTTTATTTTACAAAAACGCATCTTAAAGAGGCATTGAAAGATTTCAGAGATAAATTCCATAATGCTAATCCTGCAACAGATGAGCAAGAAGTAACAAGAGCTGAAGCAGGTAAGGTTTGATTTTCTATTTACATAAAAGTGTTCCTTATTTTTTCATCTACCAAATTGTGTCTGGCATGGAAAGCTGTGTCTGTTCATTGGGCATATAAAACAGTAATTTCATATATATCTAAATGAGCAGTTCAAATTAGGATTGTTATGGAGGTAGCCTCAAGCTGTGGTATTACCCTTTCAAAATTTGTGGAACTGAACAGAACCCCAGCTGTGTAGAAAGTGAGAGCTCTTACTAACCAAGAGCCAAACTTTTGCCTTCTTCATTTTACTTGGGCTAATTCCTACTCTTATTTGGAGTCCATTGATTAGCAACGTTTAACAAAATATGCAACATAAATGATTAGGTGGTGGTTATAAATCATGACCTTTTTTGCCTCTGGGTCACCTACCAAAAAATCTGCTTCTTCAACAGAAGTTACATTCATATAGCATAGAACCATTTTCAATCAACTTTCTGAATTTGTGTTTGTGCAAATTTCTGTGATTTTATTACCATGCATTTTAGAAAGAAACTAGTCCTCATTAACCTTTGCAAATGTTTGTATATCATGAAGGATACAAACTGGCCTTTGATGCACTGTGTTTCCTTAATCTGGTGGCTCATTTTTTTACAGATATGTTCTCTTTGCTAAAATTTAATTGTGTGTTTTCTCTTTGATTTGTATGAGTTCAACCATTTTACTTTTCTTTTTAGTGAAGAAAAAGTTTAGATCAATTGAAGAGATAAGAAAAGAACTTGGGGACTCTCTTGGTATGCAAATCAAATCAGATGCACAAATCATGAAGTTGAAACTGGAAGTACTAAAGGCATCAAATGCTACCGAATCAGAAAAACTGACTGTGCTAGAAGACCTGGAATATTATGTTCACCAAATTGACAATGCTGCTGACCTGGAAAAAATGGATGGATTCAAAATTATTATTCAGTACCTGAATCAATCTGCCATCAAGTTGCAAGTGAAGGCTGCTAAAGTCATTGGGTCAGCTGTGCAAAGGTAATAGATTTCATATTGTATGGAGGAGTAGTAAAACTAGCCTAATTTCCAATGCTCGCAAATCTTCTTGCTTTTTAATCAGCCACTGATTGCTTTTTGTTGCCTGCATAAAGTCTTCAACTCTTCTAGCAGCTTGTTAAACTTGTGTATTTCCCCTTTTTGGCCGGAATGGAGTCTTTAGATAGAGAGAGAAGGACTAGGTTTGCTGGGCACTGCTTCTGAAGGACATGGACAATGTTCGGCAGCCTAGACAAAAATACTTTGAATAACTCTCTCGTGATGTCAACCTACAGATTGAGGATCTCAAGAATGCTATGGAGGATTAAAACACTTGAGGAAAAGGGTCATTTTTCATTCCAGGCAATCCACTTGAACCAATGATTTTTTGTTCCAGGCAATCCACTCAAACCAATGATGATGATGATGATTATGATTATGATGATTATGATTTCCCCTGAAACTGTTCCTCCTTTATTGGCTCAATCCTGACTCAATCATTTTTGCCATCAACTGACATTTTCACACCTATTGTCTCCATCTTCTTTACTCAGTAAGCATCAAGCTCACCAATGATAGCCTTAAGTTTTAAATTGATAGATTATTCCATTTTTTCAGCAACCCAAAGGCTCAAGCTGCCGCTCTAAAGCATGGAGCCATACCTCTTCTCTTACGATTAGTGTCATATTCATCTGCTGAGCACCTTCGCAAGACTGCTGCATTTGCATTGTCTGCATTAATCAGAAATTATCCTGATGCGCAAGCAACGTTCTTGAAGGTTGACGGTTTGAGCCATGTTTTGAATATACTAAATGGTGAACATTCTCCAGCCTTGAGGATAAAAGCCATCACATTGATCTCAGATCTTATACTGGAACAAGAGGATGCTAAGTTAAAGATGGTAAAGAACGGGAAGATGAAAGCAACTGACAGGTACTTGTCATACTTACCTATGTTTCAGATGTGTTTTTCCAGCTCCTGACAATTAATCCATGGAAACAACAAAATATCCCATTTATATAATTTACAATTATATTTGATAATCACTCTAAAGGTTTGCACTGGTAGCCATTCCAATTTCAGTGAGACCATCCTATTGTTTGGTCATTCTTTTCGAACATTGTTAGGTTTTTTCCATGCTAGCAAGCAAGCAGAATTATTTGCTAAGATAGGTCAGTTTAGAGCAGTTTTAAAAGCTGATGTGGACCTGCAGCCTGTGCTGCCATAGTGATATCATATAACAAATTTACTGGGTAGGCAAACTCTTAAAGGCCTTAAAAGGATGGATAGCTAAGTTGGCTGTAGTTCTGCAGAAAGTGATCCTGGCTCGAACCCATGTCCTTGTGACCACTAGCCCAATACCTTAAAGTGGACCTATCACTATTTGGAAGTTCACATTTATGGAAAGAGCTTTGATAGTAAGTAAGGATAAAATTTACAAAACATTTGTCGTTTTGGAGTTAGGGCTGTGTGAAGGAAGAAATTAATGACCTCCTAGAAGGGACCTGTCTTAAGTCACATACCAACAGATAAAATAAATAAGGGCCTCAGACAAAGCCTGGCAATAGCTTAGAAGTTTAATATAACATAGAATATAGTACATCAATGGTCAGAAGGCACCCATGAACCACATTTAAAGCCAATCCTGGGCTCGATTCTGAAGATATGGTACTATTATTTCTCATTCAATGGTCTGAAACTTCAACAGAAACATTACGTAGCAAGCTTAAAGTGCACATCCAGTGCAAAGCATATTTTTCAAATGATAGAAAAATGGATTTATGCGTGGTGCCTTTGGAAAGTTCCTGTGCCTTTAGAAAGGTCCCTGCTACTACGTCATCAATAATTTCCCTCACACAGCCATAACTCGAGGACAAAAGATATTGAAGTTTGTGAACATCATCCTTACTTACTATCAAAGCTCTTTCCATTAATTCCAACCCCGAAAAAGTGATATGTCCACTTTAACCACTTGCCACAGCACCATTTATGGGTCAATCAATATTTTGGTACACTGCTAATGCGTATTTTATATATTGATGCCTGCTTCTGAAAAAAAGAACTTGCTTATTCATAGGACTCCGTGTATGGAGGCATTGGTGACAAAGAGATGGTGTGACAAAAAGTGATAGGTCCACTTTAACCACTTGCCACACCACCATTTATGGGTTTATTGGTGCACTTAAATCAATATTTTTGACACTGCTAATGCGTATTTTAGCTATATATTGATGCCTGCTTCTGAAAAAAAGAACTTGCTTATTCATAGGACTCCGTTTATGGAGGCATTGGTTACAAAGGGATGGTGCGAGGTTTTGCCAACGCAGCTTGACATGACAGATAATGACAGGCTAGAAAAACTTCTCTCAGCAATCCTAATATCAAGTGGCAGTTGCAAGAAGAGTTTCAATGAAAACAATATCAAAGGTAAATTAAAAGATATTAAAATACAATATGATAACGAAATTGTTAAAGAAGAAGACCCTGACCTTAAGAGCTACTTGAAAACATTTCCTGATCAAATCAGGAAAATTATTGATAATTTGTAATGTTTATTTCACCCTATTTAACTACATATATATATCTATATATATTACACAATTTTTAGTCTGGGCTTAAGTCGCGATTTGAGGAGAATTTTTTTTAAAATATGCTTTTGGGGGCATCATTGCGTCTTTTTCTATAGGAAAAATATATCATGGCTAAAATTAAGCTTGGTTTTTTGATTTTGTCCCTCTACTGGGATCTTCTCTTGTGCCACATTGCTAAAGGGACAGAAATAACCGTTTGCACCTGATAAAGCAGAAACAGCTTAAACGACGTCATCAATCATACCGATTTATATACACAATCCATTTACAGTTGACAAAGTTAAGAAAAGCTGCTTACAGCAAAGTTATGCTAACTTAATCTTTATTATTACCTAACTATCTGTAAATTATATACAAGGATAGAAGTAAAAAATAACTATGAATTCATCTTGACAAGCCTTTTTCGTGAGTTGTTTAACTCACTCGTTAGGAGATATTAATATATATTTTGTTCTTCTCTTCTTCATCGTATCGAGCACTAGTAATTTTTATACATGGCTTCAGGTTTAAAACATCACACCAGGTTTAAAAGCTGCGCTAAAAATTGAAAATGACTAAACATAGAATAACATTTTGTCAACATATATATACTATTGCCACACGTTAAAATCTCATCTTAACTTATTAGTATTATCTATTTTCAAAATCAGTTATAAGTAGAAACATTCATGATTCAACAATGCGATTCAGTCAACATCCAAAAATTGTAAGAAGTTAGAAAATTTTTTAAAGCAGCAAAACTAGTCCCTGCTATGACGTCATAAATTATTTCCTTCGCACGGCAATCAAGTTCTGTAGATTTGTACTGTTATTTATTTGACCCATTTGGCGATACATTTTCCTCCATATTTGATGCGCCTCTTTCCGAAGTTTGAGCCTCTCTTGCCATCGGAATCACAGATGATAACTTTCTTCCATTTCCAGTCACTATCACTGTTTTCGACATTTTCCCTTCTCTTTTTATAATTTTCCTCTTCTTTCTTTTCGTTAACTCGGCAAGCATAGAGTTCATTGATAACAGCTGTATGTTAACAATCCGCATCGAGTGCTCATAATTCGATTTCAAGATATTTAACTCTTGTGCCAAATTAACCACGTCTGCATTGCTAACGGGTTTGCCCCCAGCCGGGTCACTGTCAGCGGCTTTGACCATTTCGTCATCAGTATTACCTAGCTTAACTTGAAGATACTTGTTCATTTTGTCCAAATCTTGTTTAATTTGATGCGTCATGCGTCTGACTTCGGCATCTGATTGGTCATTCATATCATCGTCGTAATATAACACCTCTGGTGCACACCTCAACTGAATGTGTTTCTGGAATTTCTCTCGACGCTGTGCCGCGAAGTTGTCCTCAAAGTTCAAGACGCGCGCCGCTCTGAGCATCTGAGCGTTCGCTTTTGCGTTGTCGTAAACACGCTGGAAGGTATCTGATAGCAGAGCGATGAAAAGATTCAAGCAAACTATGCCGCTCAGCACGATATAAGTGCCGCAGAGCAGGCGCGCCATTCTTCCGTGTTTTTTCGCGAGGTCGCTGAATCCGTAATCTCCAATAACGGTGAGTTGGAGCAAGTTGAAAAACAGTTCTTCGATGTTTGAGTATCCTGGCACGGATTCCGACCCGAACAGAATCCACATTGCTGCTGAATATGGGATGTAGAACTCGAAGAACAGGAAAGCAAACCGGGCCGTGTCGGAGATGACGTGGCGCAGAATAACAACGAATGGCCCGAGAGCGTGAAAAGCGCGCACGAACTTCATCAAGCGCGTCCACTGCAGTATCAACATTATTGCACCTATGGCCTTCTCAGCTTCAAATAAACTCTTTGATTGCCTTGCTACTGCCACCACGTGGGAAACTATTGTCGCTATAACGAACCCGTATGTTAACATATCATAATAATTCCACCAATCGACAAAATAGCTCGGTTTAACCTCGCCAAGCTCTGCGATCTCGCGCTCGAGATATGCTCTTTCCTCGGGCCAGCGCGGGTGGCAGTGCTCCATATCACGAGTGAGTTCGTTTTCGCGCCAGTTCAAGAATGAGTCTCGTTCTCGCAAAGAGGCTCGGTATTCCCTCAATTCCGATAGAAACCAGTAAAGAACCGAGAAGATGGCGATAACTTCGAGCACAATTCGATAACTCTTCTGTGGTAAGGGAGAATATAAATCTTTGTGGTCTTTTGGTGCGATGCAAAGAATAACTGTCCAAATCACGCAGAAAAACAAGTTCAGCAACAGATTCATGCAAGCTCTCGTCTTGCCAAACAAATTCCATTTCGTTTCAGTGAGTCGTTGCAT
>JAACYV020086338.1:0-11229 GCA_009936425.2 Chrysaora fuscescens
GAGGCTAGCAATAGGAAATGTGGAACAGGAGTGGAATAAAACATGGGAATGGCCTAATGTTCAAACAAGTATTTTTACGTATTTATGCGTAATTAACTGTTATGAAAAAAAAACTTTTTATAATTTTCTTAGGGGGGGCATTGCCCAAGCTGCCCAATAGCACGAGCCGCCACTGTAAGGGTGGCTCATCAGATGTGGAGGTATGGCAGAAAATGTGAATCGAGGTCTTGGATAGGATGCAAGAGTATCTTGGCTTGGATACCTACGGGCTGAAAATTTTTGTCCATTTTACCAATGGCTTTTACGATCTCCTGGCATATTTCTTCTATTTTTTTTCCATTTTATCATTGTTTATACACTTAAACCCTTTCAGCTAATAAATATATTTTCTAATATTATAAATTTAAAGTAGATTTAAGGAACAGAATAAATAGAATATTTAAAACTCATATCAACATAATGCGCTGCTCTACCAAGGATTTGTGTTTGGGGTTTATTGGTTCAAAAGATGTCGTCTGAAACCTAATTTGAAAAGAGTGATGGAATCTGTCTCCAGTATATCATTGGGGATATCGTTCCAATTTTTAGCACCAGAGTAATAGAAGCTTAGTTTTGAATTTTCTAGTTTGACTCTGGGGATCTGCAGATCTCCATGACCTCTTGTTCTATATTCCGTTACTTGAGATCTTTTGGTGAATTTGGGGCATAGATTTGCAAGGCAGAGATTTCTTAATATTTTTTATGTCATCACCCCTTGGTCAAAGGAGACCAATGCCTTAACGTCGAACCAATTACTTCTCCACCGATCCTTATATTGATCATTTTCTATTATCTTCCTCGCCCGAGGCTGCAGTCATTTTAGCTCCAATAATTTGGTATTGGAGAGAGCACACCTTCTCCAGAATTCTTGATACAACTGAGAGAACCGAAATAGGTCGATAATTGTTTACATCTGTTTTATTACCGGCCTTGTAAACAGGTGTTATTTGAGCTAGTTTCCAGGACTGAGGAAATATTCCCTTTTCTATAGATGCATTGTATATCAATGTTAAAGGCAATGCTATTATATTCAATGCATCTTTTAGGACTTTAACAGGGATTCTGTCCGGACCTGGAGATTTTGAGCTATCCAATGCCTTTAAAGCACCCTTAGTGTACTCTACGCTTATTGTCTGGAGTTGGAATTCATTTGAATCGGATCTATCATCTAGGTACTGAAAGGGATTATCCGATGGCTGATCTTTGATTTTCTCTGCTAACTTAGGCCCAACAGTTGTTAAATGTCTATTAAAGGCTCCAGAAATTTGAGCGGATGATTTGAGTTCAGTACCTTCAAAAAAGACGCTTTGGGTATTGGTGTGATTTGAGTTCCTATGTAAAACTTTATTTATTGTTTTCCACATAGCTTTAGGGTTGTTCTGGGTATCCTCTATTAGATTATGGTAATATTCCCTAACTCTATCACGAAGTTTCCAAGTAGATTTAGAGATGTGGAGAACACCATCCTTCTCTTTTGCAGCTACCCTTGTGTATTCACTTATTTGCTGCTCGAGTTGGAACTCAGTGTAAATTGACTTTAAGCTTTTGGTGCACCTATCTTTTGGATTTTTTAAGTCGCAATTCGTGTCACCAATTAGCATAATTTCTTTACCATCTGCATCAACGGTAGAGAGAAGGCTTCTTAATGTCATAAAACTCTCCTTGTCATCTCCCGAAGTTGGAGGCCTGTACCAGCATATCACTATAAAGCTCTTAGCTTGAGTTGGAGTGACCTCTATGGCTACGATTTCCAATAGCTCATTATCAATATCGTACCCACGTTTATGGTTAATGTTGGAGTTCACATACAGTGCAACACCACCGCCGTTTATATCTCTATTCTTGCGCTGAACAACAAAACCATCTAGCTCCACCTCTAAATCGTTTATGTTTTTGCTTAGCCTAGTTTCGTTTAAACCTAATATTTTGACTATTTATCATTAGCTCTATTTTATGATGGTGTTTGCTTAAAGAAACTACATTAAGTGCTGCTAAACGTAAACCTCTTTTTGATTTAGTTTTAATATCTTTTGAATTTTCCAGAGCTTCTTTTGACCCCTTATACCCCTACCAATACTCTACATACTTTTTAACGTTACGCGCAAAGTTTTCCGCACCTCCTTGGTTGATTTGCAAGCCGTCTTCGCAAATGTTGCCATATAAAATATTATCATTGTCGATATAGTCAATACCCTGTAGCGATAGTTCTTCTTTTAAAATGTTATTAGTTTGAGAAACTTTTACGTTCATACCATTTGTTGCGTTTCTACCTTTTCTTCTGAATATTGAGGAGTAAACCAGTTGAGACTTTGGGTTTCTTTGCTTCAGTTTCTTGAATGTTTTCATTACGTTTTCTGCAACTTCCTCTGGGGTTGAATCACGAATGTTATTTGTTCCGACGTGCATTATAATTACATCTGCTTCACTGTCGTCTACATGGTTGGCTGCCTCTTTCACCTTCATTCCTGATTTTGCTTTTATGTTTACTTCGTGATGGTTGTTTGACATTTTATCGGAATCTATACGTAAGAGCTGAGAATCTCCAACTTAACAGATTTGTATTGGATTTCTTGATGTCGTTTTTCTAGCATTGTTATTTGTCTCTTGTCTTTGTTGTTTTCCACTTCGCTTTGTTTCCCGCTTTGAATTTTCCTTGCTGTTTTTTTTGTTTTTGCTTGACTGCAGATCTTTGCTTGTTACCTTGTTCTTCGCATTGTGAGTTGCCTTTGTTGCCTTTGTCACCACATCTTGATCTTCTTCTAACAACGAAATGTTGAAAGCTTCATGTCCCTTGAGAGTGGGACTGATCTGTTTGCGAGCTTGGAAGATTTCTAAAACTCTCAAATTTAATCTTAGTTGATAATTTTCTTCCAAAATTTTTTGGCATTTTTCTCTTTCTGCATTCGGCATATCGTTTTTTTTTTGCAGAGATCTCGCAAGTTCATTCACAGTTTCCGAAAACTTTAATTCCCGTCCAAGCTCTTTCACCCCGTCCCCGCCCTTGATAGAGTCTCCATCTTTACATGTTGGTCGCTTTTTTGTCGAGATTTCTTGATTAATGTTGCTGATGATGCTAGCAACAGGGTCGGTGTTCGTTAGTTCATCTTCAATAATTGAGCTCTGTCTCAGGTGCAGTGATTTAGAGATAGCGAGTAAACTTTCGATAATGCAGTTTATTATCATGTGTATCATCCATCTGATCTTGCGTCGAATCTCGAGTTTGGCCATGCTTTTCTGGGTATGACAAAACCAAATTGAAATCTTCCCCTTTTTTTGCTTGCCTTTAGTCTTCTTATTTCTGTCAAGATAGCTTCTTCGATCTTGAATTTATTCCTTATATATTTTTCGATATCAATATTATCGTTAGCGCTGGTTTTGCATGTTGAAAGGATCGGAGAATCAGCTTCCACTTCAGCCATGACCGATCGCATTTGATTTGTCCTATTGCCGAGCAAGGCAAGAACATACTTTTAAACTGATCTGCGTGGATCCTTTCTAGGAGACCAGAATGAACTATTGCATACTAATCTGCCCTTTTATCTTTTAACTCCCAGCCAAAGAATTTGAGGTGCTCTGTCTTTTCCACAGCTTTATATTTATCAAATCTGTTGCCTGCCGCAAGGCATACTGGATGATCTCCTTTTTTGAATCATCTGCCGTAGGGTGTTGTTTTTCTTCCACCCTCTTTAACACCTCATCATTCTCTTGGGGAGGCTGGAGAATAAGGATAAATACCTCTACAGTTTGAAATAATCTCAATAAACAAACTATGATATTTTCCGATTGGAAACTACTGTGCTGTCAAATAGAAAATAGAAATAATCACCAAGGGTTAATAACATCACATACGGTTATAACTATGGAAATCTCTACTGCAGCGCCAAATTGTTATGAAATTTTAAAATGTAATGGATAGGTCTCCTTCTGAGCCACAGCGTAACAGAGATTTAACATAATTTTTGCACTTCCCCACTGTTATGATATTTCAAAAGGTAACTTTAAAGTCTCCTGCAAGGCTACAAAATTAGAAATATAACATGTCTTTTCGAGTGCCACAACTGTAATGATATTTCAAGTAAAATGTAGGTCTCCTGCAATGCCACAAGATCAGAAATTATAACAGGTCCTTTGCAGTTCCAGAATTAATACGATATTTCAAAAAGTAACATATAGCAATGCCGCAAAATCAGAAAAATAATGGGTCTTATCAAATGCCACAATTGTTATGATATTTCATAAAGCAACATATAAGTTATCCGGTAAACATATCCAGTAATGCCGCAAAATAAACTACAGCAGGTCTTTTACAGTGCAACAATCGACTATGATGTAACAGGTCTTTTCAGTGCCACAATTAATACGATATTTCAAAAAATAATTAATAAATCTCCTGCAATGCTAAAAAATCAGAAATATACCGGGCTTTTTACAGTGCCACACTTGTTATACTTCAAAAATGAAAATATAGGTATCCTGCAATGCCGCACTATCAGATAATTTAAAGGGTCTTTTGCAGCGCCATATATTGTTAGGATATTAACAAATTTGATATTCACTAGACAGATGCCTCTGCATCAATCCAGAAAAAGGTAGAAATAAAAGAACAAATCGTGCAGTTTTAAAATAGCTGTAATACCAGCATAAAAAAATCATTCAGGAAACAGTAGCAACAAAGAAACAAACAGAACTTAACTGGCAATAATGTGAAAGGCACAACAAAAATCTGGCACATACTAGTCCACTGTTATAAGGTTTTAAAAACTTTTTGCTGTTTTATATGTGTCCTTTCTGGGCAAGATATACCTCTCTGTCCTAAACTGATGGACAAATGTATAAATGGCTAAACCTGACGGCTAAACAACTTTTTCCCGCCTAGGCATAGAGCCTCGTATACATACAGCCTACTAACCTCCGTATACATTTTATTATCTTATAAACAAAAAATCACATATCCAATTAAAAACCTGCTTTTGTTAAGAAAAGTAAGCCTTAACTGGCAGAACATTAACGCAACATATCTCGATAACATTTGAAGCTAATTTACGGTTAAGATTTATATCTGCGAAATAAATTTCCACTCAAGTACACAGCCGAAGCTTCGGCGACTACCGGTGGTGCTACGTTCAGTGGATGAGGAACTGCCTCGTCCTGTCCCGTCAAAGCACCAGCGATAAACAGCTTCAGGTATAGCCACCGGGACCTTAGCACCACGAATGTTAGACATCAGTTTTCCAGGACTTCCTTTTTGTCGAATTATCGCCTTTATGGACGATACAGTAGTCTTTAGTCGTAGATTCAATGATCACCTACAAGACCTACTAGACCAGGCTGTACTGGCGCTAGGTACCACTTTTTGGCGGAGAAATTGGGACTATGTTTTTTGGATAGCCACATACATTGGTATAACGAAAATCGATGGTAAACGGGAAGTGTGTAATGACCTTGCGCGAAACGCGTCAATTACCGTTGGGTACTTAGGCCCAACGCGCCATTTTTTGTTCGCAGAGACGTGAATTGCATGAAGTTGATGTATTTAGCCTACAGAATAAGAAAATTTACCTAATACGGTGCTAATTTGAGCTAATTCTATATGACGTCATTACTGCGAAACTAAAACTTTTGCAACAAATATGAATAAAGTTCTCTCGTTAAACAGTTTTGGTCGAAATGTTGGATTTTCACTATAAAGACGCTATATCTTCAATTATCCGATTTTGTGGACACCTGGAAATCCCAGACAGTTACAAACAACGGACATGCTATTTCCTTCCTTCGCGCAATAGTGCTATTATACTCATGCTCAGTCACAATAGTAATTCAAAACTTTGGAGTACTGTTGAGAATCAATGGAATACAACATCGAAAGAATGTGACATTGATATAATAATGAGCCATATGGCAGCAAAGAAAAGGTCACTGTTCAAATATTTTCAAATTTCGGGATAAAACAGATGTGAAATAATTTCCATTGCTCCGCCTTAGTCAAAGAAAGAAGTTTTGATTCATCCAAGATGGTTTCCTAAATCGTGAGGTGAGTATGAATCCTTGTAGTTCAATATAACTACTTTCGTTTGATTCTCGTCTCAAAGCTCGATTTTAAATGGCAAAGCGGTTGCATCACTCGCATCAAATTGCTGATGCTTATACAAATTTCACCTGTATTCATAGGTATAGATGAGCGTAATTGTATTGTTCATTACGAAATTAGAGACGCTAAATACAGTAACTTGAAAGAAGTCTCGTCTATCAATAAAAAAAGAAGATTTATGCAGCAAAAAGTCTTCGGGAGTCGTTAGGTGGTCCAAATCAACATGCAGATTAGTGTCGACTTATACCTGAGGAAATTGACCCAGTTCAACATGCTATACACCTTGTTCCTTGTTATAAAAAGTTCACTTTGATACTCTCGCAAAAAAAAATTCTGTGCTCTGACAAATTTGATGGCGAAAGCTCCTTGTCCTCATCGCGCACAAAGCGAGCAAAAACAGCTGACGGTGATACATCTAGAAATGTCTACCCTAAGAAATGCAATTTTTGCAGCAATATAGGATAATGAAGAAGAATAAAATTCACTTCCCAACAACTGTTTGTACGGAAAAAGCTGTTCATACTATCAGGGAAGCTGAGGAGTCAAAAGAAGATCAAAGCCTGTTCTTTGAGATCAAAGATGCCGACCTGATTGCAAGAGAGTTCAAATACCATGAAAGTTGCTATAAGGAGTATACGCGAAAAAACAAATCTTCTGTGAAGCTAGTCGAAAACAAACGCATTTAGTCGAAAACAAACATCACTGGGGGACTTTGATCTGGTAAAGAAATGTGTAGAAGAGAGAATCCTTTCCCAAAACCAGGCAATATCAATGCATATTTTGCATGATCAGTTTGGTGTTCATACTGAAGACACAAGGTATCGCAGTAAGTTGAAAGCAAAGATACAGGCAACCTATCCAGGCAAGTTGCACTTCCTAACTATTGATGCAAATACCTCTGCAATTGTTTTAAGTGCAGACGCCATGAACTCTCATACCCTCGTCAATGAGCGCGAGCATTTGTTAAAACAAGCTGCAGAGTGTCTGCATGAAGATATACTCAAGCATGCTCAAAGTATTCCAGATTTGGCTTGGCCCCCAAGAATCGAAGAGCTCTCCTGTGGTGCAAGAAATCCACCAGAACTTTGGAGTTTTTTCTGAGTCACCTGTTAAAGAATAAAGATCATCGCAATCGCGATCCTGCAAGTTGATTGGTTCATTCTTTTTCCTCGGATTTGATTCATGGAGTAACACGTGGGAAAACGATAACTGCAAAGCATTTCCTTTTGGGGTAGTTCTTTATAATATAACGGGGCAAAAAGTACCAATACAGGGAATGCATCACCTTGGCCATTGTATTGACTACAATTTGGTTTGTGAAATAGAAACAGCCCAAGCCGAAGCAGCACAGCAGATTGCCAATAGCAGTGGTGCACTCTCTATCAAACAAGTGTCCTCGAATCGTAGTGTATTACCGTACTTCTGGGTTGACAATTTCCACATGAATCTAGAGACACAGACTGGACATAGGGCAATCAACTGAACCCATATGGTTGCTTTTCAAGAAGAGTCACCGTTGGCAATAAAACGAAGTATTCAAGTCAACCTCCCAAGTATAATGTTTCTTGTTGATAAGAGTTAATAACATAGAAGATAAAAGAGACTACGAATGAACTGTAACATTTTTCTAATCCACAGCAACCAGAGTATTGATTTAGAAAATCCTAGAGCAAGCTGGGCACAGCTTGATATATTTAATAACAACCATCAATCACTACATTACATCTCTGCCCTGCTTAAATTGAAAATCACTTTCTGTAACTTAACAAACATGAAGAATTGAAAAAAAGTTCAAAAAGAATGTTGTTCATATTATGTCTCGCACACATTCTGTCCAAATCTTTCAACTGGACATCTTCTTCTTAAAGGATAACGTCTCTCGGGTTGTTGTTGCTGATCGTCAGCGCTCACATCATCATCATAATCAACATCATAATCTTCGTGATCTGAATTATCTGAATTTCCGTTGCTCTCCCAAGTTGATTCAAGAAGTTTGAAATGGGAAATATTTCTGGTTATGAACGTTCCATTACGATGAGCTGTTACTCGCCCCCCTTTTCGATCAGTGACGATGTAGGGCCTTGGATCAAATTTCGAGGAGAACTTATTGTGTTTCGGCTGAAGAACCAAAACTCTGTCTCCCACGTCAATATTGGATGGTTTTGCATTGTTACGAATATCCTTGTATATTTTCATTTGGTCTTTGGCAGTGTTGTCCCGCTGCTCTAGTTCTGAATGCAAGGCACTGATAGGGTCTTGAAGTATCTGTGGTAATTTTGTACGAATTTCTCTATTAAAAAGTAGCTCCGCTGGAGTCTTTTGTGTTGTTGAGTGCGGTGTCGCGCGATAGTTCAAAAGAAATTGATGTAGTGCTCTTTTCCAATCCTTGCTGTCAATTCTAGCGGTCCTTATTGCCTTCGTGAGCGGTTTCATAAAACTCTCAACTTCTGCATTCCCTTGCGGCCACAAGGGGGTGCTTGGGCGGTGCTGCGATCCAAGTTCTTTCAAGAAAGTCTGAAATTCAGAACCTGGAAATGGATGGCCATTGTCACTTTTGACAACTTCTGGGATACCATGAGTTGCGAAAATACGCTCAAGTTTCGATATAGTGACTTTGGAGGATGATTGATGCGAGGCCTAAGTTGGATAGTTACGGGAGACAAACACATACCATGAGGGAAGGAGACATTTCTAAATTTTACAGGGTTAAGGAAATCCTTGATCAATTTAGGGATTGCTTTTCTGAATTTGATCATACGGAGCAAATGGTTGCCAATATGAGTAGTTTCAGTAGTTTTACGTTATATTGTGCTGTCATCGTTTATTGGACAACTTGGACATGCATTGGCAGCTGCATCATAAAGACAACATGAAAAAAACAACATCTCATTATGTTTCAGTCTGATATTGGAAAGAAAACGTACCATTGATTAAAAGCGTAATTAACTTTTTTAAAGCATGCAACTAAATGTCCCGAAACACACTCTCTTTAGAATTTGTCAATCTTTTATTTCCCCGAGAAGTCTTGCAAAGTAATTTTCTACATAATTAAATCTAGTTTCAAAAAACAACAACTAATTATCATGCAAAGTTTTTTCATAAAAACTAGTTATAAAAAAAACATATAATCATAGTTTATTCATTGATTTGGAAATGACACAAATACACCATTTTAAGGAACCGTGTGCCTCGATCCTGCATGAGGTCTGGCACTAGTTTTAAGGTGTAAAATTTTACCGCGTGGCTTGCTCTCATATTGTTTACTGTGGAGTTTTGGTTGTCAACAAAGTTTATACCAAAGTTTTACATGATTTATATTGGATTTATTGCTTTCTTTGTGGTCTGCTATCTGGGGAACAAGTTTTTTTAACACTTTTATAAGTACTCAGCTCTAGTAGGCCACAATAAACTTTGAGATCACTGTGTTTACAACGCTGATATTTGGGACTGTTTTGTGGCAAGATTAAGATGGTGAATGGAAAATTACTGTTGTTTTATTTAAGAACAGTAACTACAAACTAAAGAAATGGAAGAAAGAGTCTTGTTCGTTGCACTTGAGTCAGACTGGCGAAGAATGTCCTTGCCCAAGACCCTTTACACTTCATCAATTTCCCAGTGCCAAGTTAAATGCTGAAAGGAGAAAGGAATGGATAAAAAAAATGAATCGAACAACAGCCTGAAAGACTGCATGGACTCCTGGACAGAGTGATCTTGTTTGTTCCTGCCATTTTGTTGATGAAATACCTACACTCATCAATCCGGATCCAACTTTAAAGCTAGGATATATATGCTGACAGATTTCTCATTTCACCAGGAACCTGCTCAATGATATTTTCTACATGGGTAAAATTGCTGAGTCAGCTACTTGGTAGTGCATCACTAGTTATGCATCACGTTTTCAAAGGCAAGCATGCAAAGACAAGATGCATTATAGACTGTTCGGAAGTTTACATCGAGCAACCTATATCATTGCATGACCAAGCTGCCACTTTGTCAGATTATAAGAAAATAGCGACGCTGTCAAAATGTATGAAGGAAATTCTGGTACGGTAGTACTTGTGAAACAGATTTCGATAAATTTTTATACTTGTTTGAAGAACTGTTTCGAAATAAGAATGAAAGAGATTAGATTATGAATCCACGCTAAACTAGTAAATTTAAGACACAGCTAACAAGCTGACAGGATGTCTGCAAGGAACGTATGAATGTATAAACATTAAAGTGCATATAACCCCTAATGAGATTTTATGGTATGTAACTAAGTTAAGTACGCTGATTCTGAAAATAAATATTAATTTTTTTTGGGATAAATAGTTTTGTCTTAACCATGGTCCAAACACAGCATTTTGACAGCTTCAGCGGGCACCAAACCGCTGAAATTAGGAGTCTGGGAATAATTAGCCTATGACATAGAAACCAGAACATAAACAAGGCCGGCTTCCTGATGTTATGGTGACCGATCAAGGATTCAACGAAGCGATTTTTATTTCTTTTCGACTCGAACATTTTGAGGCTTTGAGGATTTAAAATCAATATGCCTGAGCACTGTGTTGTTGGTCATTGCAGTAATGTCAGAGATTCTGAAAAAGGAATTTCCTTGCACAAAACACCGTTTTTTGAGGATGATAGGCCAGTGGCAAAGCGAAGAAGAAGGCAATGGGTTGCCTTTGTACAGAGGAGAAGAGCTCATTGGAATGCGACAAAATCGTCGGTTATATGCTCTTCTCATTTCAAACCCGAAGATTTTGAAAGAAGGTTGACCAATCTTCCTGGTTTTGGATGCATGAAACCATACTTGAAAGAGGATGAAATTGGTGTTGTTCCTGTACCCTCTATTTACCCTGCTGTCCAAGAGCAAGAAGGAGGAGACTGTCCCACCAGTAGTAGGCAACGGTGAAAGGTAAGATGATTTATTTTTCTATAAGTTAATATATTCCAACAGTTTAGTTTTAGTCTTTTTGAATCTTTAAGATAAAAATTTTATTTTTTAATAGAGTATCAAAGACGTTCAAGAATCCCTACAAGCTGCACAAGCTGCACAAGAAACTGAGACTTCAGTAATTGAAGAAGCTGTCACTGTTGTTGCTGCAGAGGATAATCAA
>JAACYV020086449.1:0-11222 GCA_009936425.2 Chrysaora fuscescens
CTTTACATTTTCTTCCATGTCGTACGTGTTGATACCAATGAATAGAATCGTTCACGTTCGGCACAATATTTTCGATTATTTTCCAAACATATATGATTCTATATCTCTCTCTTCTTCGTTGAGTGGAGTAAAGATTGAGGGCCTTTAGGATTTGCCAGTAATTATTACTGCTTTTGTCCATCTTAATCTTTCGAAGAAAGGACCATTGAAGGGAATCTATCTTCTTTATGAGACCAGTTTTTAGCGGACACCATAGAACTGAACAATATTCAAGTTTAGGAAGAACATATGTCTTCCAAAGTAATAACATATGTTCTTGTTTTCTGGTGCTGAAGGATCGTAAAATCCAAGCAATCATCAATTTACTGGACTCAATTACCTTTGATATGTGATCATCAAAGCGACAGTCATTTGTCATTGTAACTCCAAGATCACGAAGGTTTAGTTTTTCGGAAATAAAGGAGCCAGACGGTGTCAGATAGGAAGTGGATAGCTTGAATTCTTCATTACGACCGTATCTTAATAGTTCAAATTTTTCATCATTTAATTTCATATTCGATTTCATCGTCCAGTCATATAAACGATTCAAATCTTCTTGGAGTTCGCTTACGTCACTCAAGCTTTGGATGTTTTTTGTGCAGCGAGTGTCATCTGCAAACGATCGAACTACACTGTTTTCAACATTAGCATCAATGTCAGCAATGTGTATAACAAATATAAGGGGACCCAGAACGCTTCCCTGAGGGACTCCTGATAAAACCGGTGAAGGATCAGATTCAATCCCTTCAACAATAACAGATTGCGTACGATCCTTTAGGAATGCACGTATGAAGTCTAAAGTATTTCCTTTTATACCTAGCTGCTCTGCTTTACATAGTACAATTTCGAAGTCAACTTTGTCAAATGCTTTTGCGAAATCCAGGTAGGCAACATCAACATTGTCACCAGAAAGTAGATAGTTTAAAATTGAATCATAATGATCCAGTAATTGACTAAGACACGAGTGACCTGCACGAAATCCATGCTGATTTGAATTATAGAGATCATTCTCTGAAAGGTATGATGTGATGTGGTTGCGAACAATTTTCTCAAAAATTTTTATGAGATGTGACGTAAGGGCAACTGGTCTGTAATTTGCTGCTGCTGACCTGCTCCCTCCTTTATATTGCGGTGTAATTATCGCATGTTTTAATTCTGAAGGAATAACCCCTTTTTCAAGACAGTATTTCCAGATCATATGCAATGGAACTGCTAGAGAATATTTACATTTTTTCAGAAAGATAGCAGGAAAACCATCTGCCCCAGGGGCTGATGTATTGACAAGTTCATCAATGGCACTTACTATCATATCAATCGTAAAACACAGTTTTGGAATGGTTTTAGTCGACTCTTGTTGACATGGAAATGAATTATCCATCTCCTTCGGCGTACTGAACACCTTAGAGTACTGATTAGTTAAGATTGCTGCCATAGACTTGGCATCACCAGTCATTTCATTCTCTTCATTTAGAAGGGGGCCAATCTTTGATTTGACTTTCGAATTCTTTTTTACGTATGTATAAAAATATTTTGGGTTGGTTTTTATAGCTTGGAGAGCCTTATGTTCAATATAGTCTTTGCTAGTTTTAAAAGAACGTTGCAAGTCTTTTTCAATCTGGATCAATTGTAATGTAAGTTTGTCCTTCTTTAACTGAGAGGTAACTTTATTCAAAGTGTTGTGAATTCTTTTCCTTTTACGCGTTAAGTTTCGCCTATAACGTGCCACTTTACTTTTCGCGAAAGAAGTAATTTTCTGCTTTCTAGGCACGAATTTTTCTGCTGCTTCATTACAAATGCAGTAAAAAACCATTAGCATCTCAATTTCATTTTTTTTACGAAACTCACTTTTCCAATCAATGCTTTCAATATATTTATTTAGACCCTGCCAGTGAATATTGTCATCAAAGAAATTCAATGCACGATATGATAAAAGCGGTGGACGAACAGTTTCACTTGCACAACTCTCAACTTTATACTGCGTGAGCACTTTCAGAAGGGAATGATGTGTTATAGAGTGTAGAGTTGGGAAAACCATGTACTCATGGATGAGCTCAATATTGTTCACAAATATCAAATCAAGTATATTACCATCCTTGTGAGTGGGTTTTGTAATGATTTGACAAAGTAATAAGTCAGTACATAACTCTTCAAGTGAGTGAGACATAGATTTTTCCCCAAGAGAGGCACCAATAGTTGGAGAATTTTCTGGCCAATGAATATGAGGTAGATTGAAATCTCCACCAAATATAATATCTGGAGATGGACCAGCAAGATTTATTATTGCTTCTCTTAATCCAGATAGACCGTGCTGAAAATCATCAGGGGTAGATGGATGACCATGGACACTGTCATCCGGTTGACGGTATATAATGCACAATACCAGGTTTTCAATTTTTGAATGCAGGCCTAGGATTTGGATTGCATTTCGTGAATATGAGAAAACCGATTCAAATGAACTGGCCATATCATCTCTGATGTAAAATGCTACACCACCAGACAGACGACCTCGCCGAGATTTTTGACGAGAGGAGTCACTCCGAAATATTGTATAACCTTCAATTTCTAACTCAGCAGCCAAATGACCTTTGCTTAACCAAGTTTCAGATAGACCAAGAAATAGTGGTTTTGATTCTGTTAATGTTTGTACATATGGTACTTTACTTTGTACTGTTTGTGGGCAAAGTCCCTGGATATTTACAAAGATAAAACTGTTTAATAATTTTGAAGAAGCACTGTTGGTTGGAGCCGTGATTGGGCCATTCTCATTTGTTGAGGGTTTTGCATTGGATTTACAGCTGTCGTTGCCTGAAATGGTGCAATTTTCTGGGTAGGATTCCAGTGATGCAGATTTTGAAGAAAGGGAGTTGATAGACGTTGTTGGGCAGCTGTGATGTTTTCCAACTGCATCCTGATACTCAGCATTTCCGCCTTGAGTTGGCGGACTAAGTATAAAAAATTACTCTCATTAGTAGTTGGTTCTTCCATAGATACTTCAATATTTTGTTGCAATGATTCAGTTCTTTCAATAGATGATGTTTGATTGACAGCATTTTTAGTATGCGCATTGTCTTTGTGTTGAGGTGGTAGTGGTTGAGCTGGTGGAGACTTTGTTCTTTTTGTCCCTTTGACGTGATAATGCGGGCAAGCAGATGTAAAGCATTCTCTACTTTTTAGAGATTCAGAGCACATTTTTGGATGAAAAGAATTACAATTATCCCCTTGCTTACACCCCTTGTGACCACTAGTACCATGTTTCATCAGCGTTTTACATATTTTAGGGTGATTATACAAACAACCACGGCCAGATATACCATGCTTACATGTCCCTTGACGGAAATAGCGGCATACCATGTCTTTCTTATTTTGTGAGACTTTCTTCAGTTCTATAGTTGAGCCATCAGGATTGTTGGAAGATTTATTTGAATGATTGCTTGATGGAATTGAATCAATATTAACTGATGCATGAGATGCTATTTGTATTGTTGTATTCAGATGATTATTATTTGTTGCATTTGTATCGTTGTCATTGACTGCTTCATTCAAATTAGTGCTATCTGATGAATTTAAATAATTGGCGATTACATCATTTGAATCAGTTGCTGTTGCTGATTCAAATTTATTTTTATTTTTTGTTACAGTGATTATTCCCCTACTTTGTGTAGAGGAATTGTTCTTGTTTACACAAATTTGTGGAATAATTGATTTTTCACAAGGTTTGCACATATAAAAGAATCCTGGTGCACTGTAAGGATTCATTTTTTTCATCATCATCGTTTCATCAATGTCATTTGGTGAAATGGATTCTGGAAATAACTCATTAGCCAAATAGATCTGCATCCAGCATTCCTTATGAACCGCTTGACCACATATGGCACATTGAAGAAGAGGATTTTCATCCTTATCAATTTTGTATCGAGATTTACAAATATTACAATCATCCGGGAGCAGGTTTTGGATACGACAGATAATCATATGAATGATATCACTCTTGTTTTCATTAGAAACATCTGGTATATTTAGGAAGTTTGCTGTTTCAATCATAGCCATTTTATTGCCACTACCACTTATATCTCGTTTCATCTGTGCAATAGATTTCCCATACTGATAACAACGCAAGCATTTTTTCACATCCTCTGTTGGAGCATTTACACAAAGTACAGCGATCAGATCTTCTATTTCATCAGATGGCGAGACGGAATTGACTGGAACTGATGGATTTGATTCTTTTACTGCTTCTTTGGACGCCATCTTTTTGGCCTAAGTTGTTTAGGCCTACCTCATACGATTACAAAAATTATCCTCCTTGTCTTCGATTATTTAAGATTCAAAGCACAAGATGACTCAGGACAATTAAGCTTCAGAGTACTTCAATTGTTTGTTGAAGAATTTACTCTATTTAGGTTGAATTAGCAGATTTACGAAAGTATGAGTAAGAGCTAAACTTTTGTCGCCATTCCAATGGAAACTTGAAATTCGATCATCTCTTCTTCATCATTCTCTTTCAAGTTACACTTGGTTTTTTGCATTGTTTCGCAATTTGAATTCAACTTCTATTTATATTTTAAATTGATTTCTCGCTTCTTGAAAGCACTTTTGAAAATGCATTTTTGAAATTTGAAATCGTTTGTGTGCCCCAACAGTCTCATTCTATCCCAGCATGCATTGCCACTTTTTCCTTTCCTACCGATCCAAGTCCAAAACTGCATTCTTCAAGCAAACTTTCAAGATGGGGTCGGGCAAACTTTGCAGTTGGAAAGAGGACGAAGAGCTTGAATTAGATCTTGAAAGGTATGTTAGAGAGAATTTACATTCCAAAAAAAATATTGGATTTTGTTAGCCGATACTATTACAGTTGAAAACGTAATTGATGCTGTTCAAGAAGAGCTGCAAGGCCCGAGCAGGCTATTAGGCTACAGGGCAAGGCATCAGAAGCTCAGAACAACACAAAATATTAAGGTTTTACGTCATCTTGTGTGTAATGTCATTGCTCATCTTGACCCGGAGGGAGTTGAAAGACGATGTGTGAAAAACAAATAAGATTCCTTTCTCTGCTGCAGGTCCAAAATGGCTATATTCATCAGATGGACATGAAAAACTGATGGGATATTAGAACTCAACCTTTCCCATTGCAATCTATGAATGTTTAGATACATTCTCCTGGAAGATTATCTTTTTATTTGTATGGGAATCCAATTCTAACCCTGTGATTATAGGACAGCAATACCTCAATCATCTGCACCATTCCAAAAAATTGCCAAATTTTTTTAGGCTGGACAGGGGCATAGAAACAGGAAAGTTAGCAACTATCCATGCATTTCTCAGAGTACAGCAAGGCGATACTGATGATGGAACAAAGTTTGTTATATATGGACCATCTACCAGCAATAAAATAGGGTGATGGTGGAAAGATCTACATGAGAGAATGGAGAAGTTTTTCAAGATGCAGTTGAAAGAAGTCTTAGACAGAAGGACTATGACCCACACAATATGATTGATCGCAAATTGCTCTCTTTTATTTTTATACCTGTCATACAGAGAGAATGTGACAAGTTTGCTAATTTATGGAACATTCATAGGATTAGAAAGCAAGAAGGTTTAGAGCTTCCAACTGGTATCCCCCAACACATGTACGATTTTCCTGAAAAATATGGTGCTTCTATGGAAGGTTACACTTTGACGAAAGAAGAAATTCAGAAGGTTGCAGAGTTGTCTGGAGTCTTAGATACAGAGCTAGATTTTCTTGACCTAAGAGAAGACCTTGAAAAAACTCTGCCCAACCCAGGCACCATTGAATCAAACATGGTTGCAGAAGCATTTCGATTTCTCAAAAGAACCATTCAATTAAGAACATAATGCTTTTAAAAGACTATTCAAGAAGAAGAAGATCAATTGCTATTTCTGCATCTAATAGCTAAATCGTGTAAATCAATATATACTGACATTAATAGCTGATAAAAACTTATTTGTTTTTTGTTAAATTTTCGTTTTTCAGTCAGTTTCATAAGTAATATGTTTGTGCTCCAAAACACCCATGTAAAGTTGAACTGCAGACACTTCTAATTTGATAATCAATTGGCATGTTAATTTCACCATAAAAGTATAACGGCCTTGTTCTCCCTGATTTAACTTAACATAACTAAAAACTAACTAAAAACATAATAACTAAAAAAATAATAACTGTAAAACTATAACTCAGTATAACTTAACATAGCTTCTAACTTAACAAAAGTTCCATGCCTGTTGTAGCTTTTAACATAACAATCATCATTCATAACTTTTTGTTTTTAGGATTCCAAACTTATGTGTTTTTTTCTGGCAGGTTGAGCATGTTACAAAGCTTGTTGCATTTATGTCCACATAAAAATGCATCGATTGCAATCATGGAGAGATTCCAAGCACAGAACTTTGTCTCCTCAGAACCGTCACTGTCATGCAATACACTAGATGCGATCTCAGGATCAAACAATTCATACATACAGCCTTGAAGGTCAAGCACCATAAGCTCATTCTTGCTTTCTACATAGGAAAAATGACATAGACATTCTGCTTTCTGGTACACCTCCTCATAATCTTTTGAGGCTGTACCAATTAAGCCGTTATTGTTCACATATTTTTGAAAAACTCCTGGTATATATTTTTCCACTGTCATATGGACACCATTGTCTTGGGCATAATAAATGGTGCGAAATGGTCCACAATCTTCTGATGCTTTGTGTGCCATTTTCATAGCCATTTCTTTGGCAACAGCATGCATTTGCACCTGTTTCCTTGTGTGTTCCTCCACTGAAAGCTTTAGAACCTCCTCAATAACCTGTACTTGCTCTTCCGTGTACCTTTTAATAACCCATTGTTCGTGCTTATCAGAAGTGGCTCTGAAAGCAACTCTAAAGCCTCCTTCTGCAAACCTGGTGTTTTCTTTGGTAAACTTTTTTCCATCTAGCTTGACCCACTTCTGGTTTAAAACATCAAATTTCTCCAGGAACAGATTCAGAACAGTTTCATCCGGTGGTCTCACCAATTTTCTTGCCTTGAGCAAGTCCAGATTTGCATACAGTTTTAATATTGTCTATAGTCACCTCATCATAATTTGTAAAGTCAACAAAATCTCTGGTGTCCAGGGGCTCGTATTTCTTCAGACGTCCAGTCGGTTGAGAGATCATTCTTTGAATCATGAGGCTTGATGGTTTAGTCCTGGAGTTAGATATTTTCTTCTCGTACTCTTCCCAGGTCAATTTCTTTTTCTTGTCAACCATTTTGCAATTTCTGAAGCCCAGCACTCACATGTGCTCACCTCCAACTCAGAATAGCCTCCAACTCAAACTAAACCATTGAAAACGAGGCTAATGTACAAACTTTCAATGTTGCATGCTGGGATAGAGTGTTGGGGCACACGAACAAATTCAAATATAAATAGAAGTTGAATTCAAATTGCAAAACAATGTAAAAAACCAAGTGTAACTTGAAAGAGAATATTGAATTTAAAATAATTTTCAAAAAACATATAAATGTTTATAAAATTTTAGAAATTAAAATAGAATTGTTTAAATAAAAAAAAATTGAGATGAAAAAACACCTGAGAGCTTTGAACCACCATAGTGGTAGGCCACTGGCATCGGTCAAAAATCTTAATGTTTCAATACCACTTTTTAGGTAGCCTTCAATTTCAAGAAAATTTTCGAGAGTAATTGGTTTTTCTATAGTTTTTGCCAAATTTACTTTTACTGTTCAAAATGTCAAACAGGTTGTTCATAAGTAGGATGAAGTCGCTTGTTGGCTTACTATCTTTAATTTCCTTCAATTGTAAATTTCGTAAAAATGTTAAAGAGTGACTCAAAGCTTGTGCAGCAACACTCACTTTCATTTTATGATTTTGCCACTGCACATGCTTGGATTTTAATTTGTCCCCCAGATTATTGTTTTCTTTTTGCTGGACTGTGTGCAGCTCCTTAATGTGTTCCCAAGATATATTTTCATCACTAGGGGTAACAAAGATTTGCATTTCTGCAAATGCATTTCTTGCTAGTTTCAGCATGTGACAAATATCTAGGATGACATACATTTTTTTCCTGGAATTAATGGGTGATCAAAAGATCCATCTAGATTTTTAATGTTGCAGCCAAACTTAGTTGCCATGCCAAGTTTCTTTGGGGCACCATCAAAAACAAGAGCATGGACATCAGCCCCCTATTCAGTCAATTTTGTGATGGCTTCAAAAACCAATTGTTTTCAAATGTCACCATTAAGGCAATTGGTTAAAAAATAAGCAACTGGCACAAAACATGGCTTCTGAAGACCACATGCCATAATAACAAGTGCATTTGTTGCCTCAGTATCAACTTCTTCTGCTTTTATTCCTCCATAATCAACTCGACCAATAAGGTTTTCTGGTCCCATTGGACTTGCTTTTTTATGCTCATTTCGTTTAATTAAATTATGCAATCTTTTTGGCCCTCTGTAACTTTGTTTTCAATATAATCAAAGGGTTTTTGAAGGAAACCTTGCTCACAGTTTATATTGACACACCACGATCTTATAGTTACATGCTCTTTGTATGCTCTTGAGCTATTAAAATGAAGGGTTAAAGCAAATTCCTTGATTTCCTCTGCGCATCATCACCCAGCAGATATGTCAATATTTTTGCACTCATTTTTAAAAAGGGCAGTTGCCATATGACCAATATTTTTATACAATGTCTTGGCCGATTCTGCATTCAATAATTTATTTGCCTGTAAATTTGAAATCAAGCCACAAATATTTTTTTCCAATCTTAATTTTTTTTTTTAAATTTCTTAATTTGTCATTTTTTTGTTTTAGTTTTTTGCGATATTTTGCTTGCAATTTTCTAGGTGGAATTTTGCTTGCATATGCATGATCATGTGGTGATGTTACATTTGGATTTTGTTTCTTTATCTTTGGTGGGATGGGTTTAGATGTAGATGGTAGATTTTTCCTTTTACGAGGGGATTGCCTTATTTTTGTTGTCTTTCTCAAATGATCAGGAAAATCAAATATTGTAGGGATGGCATCTTTTTTCAAATATTTCTTTCCAATAGAATCAGAAGGGTTCAAGAATGGAAAAAAATGATAGTCACTTTGGATGAAATGCATTTCACATTTCATTAAGCGTTGGCCGCCAATCTTTTTCGATGCATAGCGTGGACCCATTTCTTCAGTAACTCTGCATTTTTATTGAGACACCTGTTAATTAGACCATCTTCAATTATTTTGCTGTGTTTTGAAATCAGTGGTATGTGACATAAACCTCTTCGGGATTGGCGCTATGTAAATTATATTTGCATATACAGATATACGAGAATCTTATAACATAATCTTATGGGTTCAACCAAAGAGAACATTGTGTATAGTATTAGTCAAAAAATGAAACATATGGCAGCGAGTGAATTCATGATATAAAAATCCTTTCCATTTGTGAAAATTTATTTCTTGGACTTTGAGATATCTCGATCTGGATTTGTACAGAAGTAGAATATAAACCAAGAAAAAAAGCTCATCTGTCTCAAAAAGTTGTTAAACATCAATTGAACTAAAATAGTCCATTGACGAATCTTGCTTCACATTTCGGAGTGCTTCTCCGTTCACTAGCGACGATATTTCAATATTTTGATGTCTCATTTCCTCCTCTTTCTGTGAAAACTAGCAATGGCAAAAAATGACATCAATAGCATTTCTAGCGTCGCAAATAGATGGGTGTATTTCAGCAATATAATAACATTTCTTTGGCTAACTCATCGCCTCACTCATAAAACTATTTGCTTTCTTCAATTTCTTCATTCAAGAACTCTCCAAGGATATCTTCATCGTGTGGGGCAGAATCAGTGGTTTGGGCATCCGCATCAACATTTGCATACGATTCTGCCGTTGTAACTTCTGTCACAAGTTCAGAACTTATTCCTTAGAGTTTTCAATTTTGGCTAAATTAAGTCTGAATCGAACATTTTACTCCTCCAAAGCATGTTGTTCGGAACTAGATGAAATGCCTGATTTTTTAATTAAAGAATATTCATAGAAACTAATGAAAGAAATAATGTTAACATATAACTTACAGAACAAAATTACAACATTATTACTAAAAAATTAGGAGTTTGAGGATAATAAAATTGGTATTCTTTTTATCTCTGATTCTAAAAAAATCAAATTTTTTGGCTACAAAAGACATTTTCTACTGTTTGTTCGCCTAAAGAAAGGCAAAATAAACAAAATCTTTCTTGTCTTGGGGTTTGATTTTTTCCAAACCTGCCAATATCTATTTGCAAATTATGGGCGCTAAGTCATACATTAGCAAAATAGCTTCGCTCAGAATAGTCTGTCAGCACATCTAAATATGTTTCAAATTTGAAATTTGATTAAATCAATTGATAAGTTTTTAGTTTTTATCTTGCAAAATACTTTCTTTGAGCCTAAGCATAGCTGCTGATTCAAAATGTTCTCTCACTTTGAATTTGATGTCCTTAATGTGATCGAAAGATTTAACATCATGCCACAATTGTAAAGATCATGCAGTGCAAATCCAATTAGAGCATCCTGAGTCAGCATCACGAATTAAGGTATTAAAAGCCTTACTGGCATAACGCTCATTATCCAAATTACAAAGTCTCACTAACATTTTTTAAAATATTAATATACCATTGACACTGTACATGTATTCTGCCCAATTCTGAATAAACTGCCATAGTTGCTGTTGACGATTTTACCACAAAAGCATATTTAAAAGCTGAGTATTGTTTCAAGTTTTAACCACTAGCTTAAACCCCATACTTCCGAAGACTAATTCATAATAGGCATTATTGTGTCATCAAATAACTACAAAAAAAATTTTGTTTGAAAATTGCCCTCCCCCTTCCCCACTCTTTGTAGTAGAACGAGTTAATTATCTTTATGCACACCTTAATTTATGTTCATTATGTATTTACGTATTTCAATCTCTGTATTTAATTATCCATTTTGTTTATAATAATTTTTGTTTATAAATCATCTTGCGGGAAGATCATCCGGGGGTTTGTCTCTTCTTGTATGAAAATCAGTCATGAAAGACTTTTCTATCGTCCTATCAGATAGTTATCATTTTTGGTGCAGGTTAGACAAACAGTCTTTTGGCTGGGAGTCAAATCTATTTATTTGCTTTCTTTATATCCCGCCAAATACGTCAACTCTGTTTAAATCAG
>JAACYV020086671.1:7859-27540 GCA_009936425.2 Chrysaora fuscescens
TTTTTTTGTAAACTTACTTCTCGCGGGCTCGCTATCTTCGATCTAAAACGAATTTCCATCTTCGATTCTCAAATGGCAGAAAAGCTGGGATTATTAGAAAAACTGGGGCTTTCTGTAGATGAAGTGGTTTTTTCTCAGATTAACTTGGTTTTCTGCAAATAATCTGAGTTTATCTGAGCCAAACAGGTTTATTCTAATTATGGTGAATTTCTCTTGCCATAGGCGATAGAGGCTTTCAACTGGCGATAAGAATGTCAACACCACTATCCATCCATGTAATCCATCAATGAAAATTATCATCCCAAAGTTAAATCTATTTAATGAATAATTTCATTGGATAAGCTCTATTCAGTTTTGAAGGAAATTTGGATTTTGGTTTTGGTTGCAATATTCCACAAGATCAGTGTTGCGTTCCGAAAACAACTACCAAAAAGCACTTCGTACGTTGAAATTACAAGTGTGACATAATCATGCTTAATTATTAAGAACTTGACTATGGTCCTTCGTACGTTTTATAGAATTTCTCTGCTATAAAGAGGACTACTGAATTTTGTCACAGCTTTGTATTTCGGTGAGAGAGTGCGAGTGTTGTACAGTGTAGTTCGTGGGATTTCAGGAAGTACCAGGGGTGCAAAGTCCAACAAGGAACACAGTAGGCCAAAAAAGGAGGGTTAATTCACGGAAAGTACCGACAATTCTTTGGGAGGTCTATGATAGTGAGCTGAACCAGTGACGATCACTTGCTTTTGCTCATATCTGGCATATAGGATTTTGAGACAATTAACCAAAAGCTTACTAACTAAAAAAGAAAATAGCAAGTTTTGCCTTTATTTGAAGATGTAGCTCGGAACTAGAGACGCTTATAATTTGGCGCATGCGTGCGCAATTTCTGCTCTGCCTAGAAACTATCCACCCTATGTAGCACTGTAACCTAACAACTATTGCACAGGTAGTTGCAAACAACTGAACTAAATCTATTCTCCGAAGCATTTTATTAATTGGAATCTATTCTACTATTATTAACTAAAATTTTCATCAAACTATTATCTGTATTTAAATAATCTAGATAGCAATTTTTGTTCTTGTTTTCTCTTAGGAATGGATTCAGATCTTTGCGATTTAAAAAACTCAATAAAATGTGCATTACCAGCGATGAGTATGAAAATGTCATTTTTCTTTTGAAGTAAATTGAAACTTTTCTTACAAGCAAGATTTCAGAGTAAAGTGCAATGATTTAGTGATAGCTCATGATGTATTTTATCGCAAGATTGCCAATTTCTAACTTCATGTGCTTGACAGTCAAAACTTTTTCGCCAGTTCTGTCTTCTGTCTCTAGCGGCCCGCCTTATTAGAGAGTTACACAGCGCAGTGTAAGTTCCTGGAATAACCAACCCAACTTCTAAATTTTAAAGGCCTCCATCTCTAATAAGCCCCCCTCTAGAACCTCAAAAATTAAATAAGCCCCCAGGGAACTAAATAGAGCTCAAATGGTATTCAACGAGGCTCGACGAGAATGATTAAAATTGCTTTGCAATCAGATACTATTGCCTTAAAAATCAATTAGCAATAATCAATTCATGCTTCTGGCTTTAATTCCTGATCATTTTCTATCAGATAATTTCAAGAAACGCGGCAATTGCATTTGCCCAGAGCCATGCGAGTCCGTAGAATATACTCCGAACTTGAGTTATGCATACTTCCCATCTGATGCTTATGCTGAGGAGGTCGGAAAACATTTAGTCAGCACAAACTTTGCATCGAGCATCGATTCAGCTAGGAAATACATGAGGTAATATAATTATAATACTACTAATAATAATACTTTCGAATATTTACACTGGATTCAACACTTTAACTTAAAGGTGGTTTGAAGGAAAATTGTTACTGATGCAAATAAATAGCATTATTGAATGATGAACACTTCTGTTAAAAATAATTTGATACCTTTTTTGATTTTTGAGTTATTCACTATTCTGTAGGATTGGCTAATGACGTCATTATGTTTGCAAGGAGTTAAGAAAACATGCAATGTTTACTAAGTTTCTATAGGCAAATCTGTTCAGAAACATTTGTTTTCAATTACCATGCCTTTCTAAACATCATATTAATTTGTTGAACAGTTTATCTTTCATTAATGTTGCCAACATGCAGAGTTTCTTGGGACAGTAACCTTTCAAAAATAAAATCAGCTATATTTCTATACAATGTCCTAGTGTAGTTTGCAAACAAAATGACGTCATTAGCTGATACTCAAAATCAGTGGATAGCTTCATAACGAAATAAGATATAATAAAATTCAAACAGAATTACTTATCATTCAAAAGTCTTATTCATTTGCATCAATAAAAAAATGTCGCTTCAGGTCACCTTTAAGAGAAGCAATTATCAATGTGTGTCTAGTAAAAACGTTTGAAAGTTCTTAACTATGATTTATGTCAACCACTTGTCCCTATATAAAAAAATGGGAAGATCTTGAGTCGAATCAAACAGATACACAATACTTGGTTGGGCCAAAATGCTGAAATCAGTTCAAATTCAGCAAGCAAAATATCTTGCCCGAGGTGATATGGGTTTATAATATCGGCGACCGAGACGGCATTTTGCACATTTGGATACTGGGGACTTGTAGGCGGGGAAGTACAAATTTGTGTACATTTTTGAAATTTTGGTATGAAAGAACAGTGTAGATTTTTGCGTTATATTTTTACGATTTTACCCCAAATAATATCAATTTAAATACCTATATTAAGGACTCCAATAAAATACGGTAGTAAAATATCACTAAAGAATGTTTTAATGGTTATAAACGTTCCCATAAAGATGAAAAGTACCATGTGGGCGGTGAATTCAAAGTACAAAACATACTTAAATTCAGTTGTTTGCGAAGAATTTCCATTACTGCAATTACAGGTGGGGAGGACTATACACTTATTTTTATGTTTTTTCTTGGAAGCAACAAGTGTCCAATGCAATGAGAATTTCTTCACATATGATCTATGTTCAACTGTCGCACAAACTAGGATACCAAATGCATCTGTTGGAGGTTTCAGCATTTCTAACTGTAGCACAAAAATCCCATAATCACAATAATTATGCTTGTCTGTTATTTTATGTTGCAGAAAGAATATTATTGAGCTGGATATATTTTATGAACAACTGAATCACTTGGTAGTGAAGCAGGTTCCTGCAAAGACTCTGTACAATATCTATAGTGAGTATAATACGGTTTAATTTCGTATTTAATTCACGTTGGTGTTTTCTATTACATAGGGTGACTCATTCATCAGTTACTGACTTACATGTGCAGCATGGGTGTTACTAATCAATTGACATCTTGCTACACCTTTAATCACCAACCTCAATGATTGACAGTTTGATCAGGCAGCTAGCTTCCACACAGATACAAAAATCTCCATTTAGGGTCGCATTTCACACATCAACATCAACATTGACACACATATGAATTTGAAACTTTCGTTGGTTGGACAGTCTTCCTTCAAATATTGATCACTGCCTTCATACATAGCAGACCGAAAGTCGAATAACAAATATAGTCTCAAATGACAGATGTCAATCTTAGTCAACACTTCATGGATTAGATGATCCTACTAACGCTTATTATACACTCTATGGTAGTTGGAATCAGCCTTCCAGAGCAAAAAGTAACCTATCAGGACAAAGAATATTCAAACAATATTTCACTTTAAGTGAAATAAGTTGTCTTTGCAGCGGCAAGTTCCTCTGGCAGTATTGCACGCAGCTCTAAGAGCTGTCATTGGTTAACCTGATTTTATCGCCTAGCTTTTGAATGTACCAGCCTAAGTTATTTTGAAAGGTTTCAAAAATACTGAAGAAGCTTAGATTTTGCGCGTGAAAGATATGGAGTCGTAGTTAAAGTGTTGAATCACCATGGTTGAATATGAAAATGTGGATGAATTATTATAACATTCGATTACAGGTGAATTGGGTGGATTGCTTGGTGCTTCTCTTGGCGCCAGCTTCTTGACATTTATCGAGCTTTGTGATTTCATATGCACAAAGATGGCAGCAAGATATGAGAAAAGGAGAGAAAGACTCGTCAAAGTCAAGGCTTTTTCTGTCCAAGAAATAACAGTCAAGGAAATTGCAAAGTAACGAGCATGTTGTAACTGTAAATAACATGAAACGGCAGAAAGATTTCACTGAAACATGTAGAATACGAGAATAGGGATATAATGAAAGCCCAAAAAGGCGGACACACGGAAGTTTCTTTTCAGGTTAATATTAATAATCTATTCAGGGATGTAAATTAAAGTTGTCGAAATAAAAACAAACCCCTGGTTGGCCAGTTATGATTGAAGCAATGTTTTTATCCAAATTTATTTCCATCATTGTAGTTTTAGAGGCTATGGATGATTTAAAAAAAAAAAATTAATTCGTTTTGAACTAACGGGGTGATCGGTACCAAGATGTGTTCCTCAGCAGAAAAATCAATGCGGATTTTTCCTCTTGAAATCCGTACCCGTTCGGAATAAATTAGATAAACCGGTTTAAATCCGTATTTCGAAAAGATGATACCCATTAAAATAACTGTTTCCTCCAAAAAGACGAACAGTTAATTAACAGGAAAACACACCCGAACTGCGGGAATAGCTACTCCAACTTGGAACACACATGGGAACGTTTTATTATTTCTAATTCTGGACCGCAACCAAACAATACGAAAGGCAGCAATATAAGCGATATTTATTTCGGAAAAGCATCATTTTTCCATAAAATTTTTGTAATGCCGACGGGTAAATAAATAAATCCATTACAGCCAAAGAGGTCTATTTCGAGACGTAGAATAAATAAATTCTAGTTACGAATTTCCATTCTGTCTCTTCAACCATCTTTTTCTTTGATCTGTTCATCTTTAATTGTTTACAGATGGCCTGAAAACCAAACAGAAAGAAATCTTAATATTTAGTTTACGGCATTAAGACAGCAGCAAAACCGCTGTTTCTGATGCCGAAAGGCTAATAGATTATAATGTGTACCGGCAGTAGATTTTATAAAGCAGACAAATTGCGATCAATATCGATTCTTTAGTTTACAAAGATTCCGATAACTAGAATAAATTTAAGGCTAAAGCAAGACGCAGCCGATAGCCACATAGGTGCGTTATATTTAGGCCAACCATTGATTTGCATAAATTTATTATTTAATCTACCATAAAAATTAACATGTTAAATTGCATCAAATCATGTTGAGGTACTGTGAATATAGTTGGAATGATTATGTTTTATTACGATGTGTTATTACGATAATTCTGTTTTCATTCGATCTCACCCTTCACCTTTGCAAGTACTGATTTAAAAAATCTCCACGTGATTGTATACACAAGGCGTTGATCGAGGAATTATGTTCACAAGGGCCGATTCGACCTAGCACACGAGCCTGAGTATCTATTCCTCTTTGTGAGAAAAATCAAGGATTGATCGTGAAGGTAATGATATCTGACAGGACTAAAATCGCGTAAAATGACGTCACTGAGGATATTGGACTTCAGCACACGCCTTTTTGGTCTTGGAAACAATCAATCTAAAGTTAAATACTTGAAAAGAAAATGCTCCCTTAAGATTGGGAATGCTCCTTGAAGCTTAAGCAGCTCAAAGTTTTAATTTTTCACGCATGCGTGTGCAATTTCCGCTACTCAGAAAGAGGACACCGACGGACAATAAAAGCGAAGAGACGAATCAGGTCTGAATGTACATCGGTAAACACAGAAAGACACTTACTTCGCCCATTCTACGTTCAAAATCAAATGATCGTAGCCAAAACCTTGAAGAGCCTTGATTGCACGAGCAGCATCGTCACGTTTCACGTAGCTGATGAATGCAAAACCCTGAAATTCAAAAACAGAAACTAGTGTTCAGGCGACGTAGAATACAAATCAGTCAAGGGGAAAATCGTTTATTAGGTAGAACAGTATAGTATCATTTCAAGATTTCAAAACAATTTGATTCGTCTCAGGCAAAAGAAAATCAAAGTATAAAAAGTGTTTTCAAGTAAATTAGGTGTCTATTCAAGTAGATTACTACTGATTCTTCCCTTGGTTCCTTTTCCAAAAAAGATGCCTCAATTTGGCATCCATCAGCCTTGATAATTGGTTTTAATATCTATCACATGACAGTGGCTTCCTCTGTGAATACATTTCTGTTTTATGGCCAGCAGCCAGCAGCAGAACTATAATGTATCCAATTGTCTTGATACGACCAGGAAACACATGAGACTCAAGCATTGATCAGGAAAATTTACCTTTGATTGGTTAGTGATTTTGTCTTTAGCAAGATAAATTCTTGCAATTTGTCCAAATGGTCTGAACAATTCTTGGAGATCGGATTCCTGAGTGTCCTCGGAAAGATTAGTTACCCTGACAGTTGCAGCTTCATCAGCTAAGGATCAAAGAAAAATTAAATTTCAGAACCGCATGCAAAATATACATGTCATTCAGAGTAGAAAAAAGCTACTTAATTTAATTATTCCAACCCCATGAATTTCAACAAAGTCTGATAATTAAGGATAAATAAGTGATAAGTAACATAGAATATTATAATTACAGGGGGTTAAACCCATTAAATCTGAAACAATTTGAATATCAAATTTTGAAAATCTGTTTGAAAATAATGTCTAAAAGTGTCTCTTGTCCGTGTCACTAGGTATATGGGCTTATGATATAGATAGAACAGATATTCAGCAGCAATATTAAATGTTAACTCCAGTATGCCACACTGCAATATTAGCTTACTTCTCCTGCTTCCCATGGTTTCTCCTGCTTCCCATGGTCTTACCTCTATCCTGGTGGCTCCCTCACCCTCTCTCAAAACAGTAACAGCTAGCCTAATTCGGCATAAAAGGATACTAAAGGGCTAGAACGGATATTCAGCAGCAATACCAGATGTTAATTTCAATATGCTACACCAATGGAAAGCTGTAATAATAGCTTACTTCTCCTGCTCTGCATGGTCTCTCCTCTACGCTGAGTGGCTCCCTCACCCCCTCTTAAATTAGGTGGCACATATTTCGAAGGTTGGCCGCCTGCAGCTGAGGGACCTGGCTGTGCTGGTCGGCTAGGCTCTTGCTTATTTGCAGCTAGAAAAGAAAATAAAACGAAATGACAAACTAACCAGATAATAAATCTCATTTTTAGGAAGATCCTTGCTACAAAGATTTGAAGAAGTTCAAATGATTCATGTTGAATGGCCATCAATGGCCAAAATCAATGCTAATAAGTGGAATTCAACTTTTGATATTTGTCAGGACTTCTCGTAATAAACAAATCAGCATCGAACACACATCAGTGCTTTACAGCCCTTATAAACATTTCTATATGAAAAAGCTTTCGTGACTAGAGTAATCTGATAGCACAAAGTTGCCTCCAAAATTTTTTCCAAGGTTGTTGAATCTATCTAATGTATTAGAGACTTCTGATCTGCTTAAAATTCGAAATAGCATTACACAAGCTACTCCTTTTATAACATTGCCACACTTTAGCTCAACTGAACAACTAAAGCACAGTGAGATGTAAAATTCACATACTCTCATGATATGGTTGATAATTTGTTTCAGGAATTAGATCTAAAATCCTATCATTCCAAAGGCTCAATTATGTAATGAATGTAACATACCCTCGTTTTCTTGTTCCTTTTGTTGCAATAACTGAAGGCTGTCTTTATAGGGACACTTTGTAGTCCAATGGTCTCCTTTGCAAATACGACACTTGACAATCTTAGTGCCCTTCAACTTTTTCAATGGATCATCATCCTGGTTGCTGGCATCCTAAAATGTGAAAAAGCAACCAAACGCTATTAAAATGAAAGAGCTGGTAAATTATAGAAATGAAAGAACTGTTAAATTATATGGTAGACATAAGTAAACCACTTCCGTGTCTGGCTTCAGTTTCTAATTGGTGAAACAGAAGGTTTTCTACTTATTTTCTAGTTTTGTAGCTTATTGTGTATTTTTTTTAACAATTTAACATAAACCATATAAAGATAGACATTTCATGAGAAAGAACATTTAATATAGGGTTATTCCTCCAGTTGCCAAATTTTTATCAATAATAGAATTGAAGAAGAGGTATTACTGGCTTTCAGATACAGAGTACAAACAACACAACCTTTACAAACGAGCGATCACATAATTTGTACCAATACCATAACTGCTACATTAAGAAAGGACTGAACATAATTTCTGAGGTGTCCCAAGCACATAACTTCAAATTAAGGCTAGTAATTAAGGTTTTTTCTTTTAAATGCTTTTCCTCACATCTTATCAAAGAGTCAGTACCTTGAATGAAAATAATTAACTAACATTTTGAGTCTTGCCTTCTTGAATTTACCTGTAAATCATGCATGTCACTGCATTTCTGCATATATATATGCTGTATATCAGTAACGAATAAAGATTAAATGAGGATAATGCCAGAAGTCTACTGTTGCAAAGTATGATTACCTCTTTGTTTAGGACAAACTTCAAGAAGACATCTTCAGCAACATAAGTTGTGGAGGGATCTGGACCATGGGGGTTATCTCTTTTTGCAGCTCCAAACTTCTTCCATAGCTTTGAAAAAGAAGAGATGAGTTGCAGTTTGAAATACCCAAACATATTCTAGAGCATTCTATATTTTTTCAAATTTGATTCCATATTGTTTACTGTGCAATCAAAATATTTTCATAGCTTCATAAATTTAAGACTTGGTGAGCACCAAGGTAAAGATTCTGCAAAAAATTAGTCCAATAAAATTACTCTTAGACCGATTAACAAATCCAAAATCATTTTTAAGGGCTTTCATTGAACACTATTTTAATCAACTACAATTAGAATAAATAGAAACAACATCAGAATGATTGATGTATTAGCTCTTGTGAGCAATAAGTAATCAGAACATTTAACCTTCCCAAAGTTAAGAAATAAAGACATTTTTCAAATCAAAAAGTGGCTATTTTTCAATCATACTTCATTTATTGTTTTCATTAATTTGCAAAGACACCAAAAATCAGTTTTAGTCTTGATGTTTATGCTGTCAATAGAATAGATGAAGCAAGAACTAGTGGTGAAGGTAATAATTCCTCCTTAGCTTCACCACCCACTTGAAGGCAGCTATCATTCTGTCGCAAATCCCACAAATTGCTGTCTTTCTTTATTCCATATGTGATAACTTAGTAAATTTATGCATAAACACATTTCCATAAACTTGCAAGCTGTCTACAAAATTTTCTGATTTTTTCAAAGCTAAGCTTCATAGCGTAATATTGTAAATGTATATAGTCAAAGTGCCCTGTGAGATCATAGGTATACAGTCAAAGAAAAAGGCAAAGCCTCACAAAGATGTTATTTGCACATGCAACCAAATGCACAACTTCTAAATTTTAGGCATGTATGGAGTTGTGATTGTATTTTAAAGCTTTTAGATCCAAAATGAAATTTTGAAAATGATAAATTGGAATGTTACAATTTTAAAAAACATTTACCTTCCTTTTTGCAATTGATTTTGGCACTTTCCTGGTTTCCAGTTTGTATGTTCTGGTTACCTAGAAAGCAAGAGCCCGTTGTTAATTTTTACCGACGTTAAATCAAATATATATGATAATAAAGGTAAGAAACAACTTCAACACTTTTAAGTAATGCCTCTACTCTTGTAGTGTCTTGCCCAAAAAGATCTTTTGATTCAAGTCATAGCAATACATTAGAAAAACATAGATAGTAAGTTTCTGAATTAATAAGACTGGATAAATCAAAACTGCATGACACTGTCACATAACTTTTATGCCTGATTCAACAATATTGAAAATGTCAACAAATATCTGACGCACCTTGACTTTTTTACCTTCTTCATTGAATTTGAATTCAATAATTTTCTTTATGTCACCATTTATGGTTTCACTTATGGGGGGCAAGTCATCTATAAGAACATGGTTGAATGGAGAAATTAGTAGTTACATTAAACCTGATCATTTTACACTGCATGCAAGTAAAATTGCACAAATATGAAATTTAGTACATTTAATAATCTCCGAATAATTCCTGAAAGAAATTCCATTCAAGAATGTTTGGAATGACAATTAAAATGTCATTTTAAGAGTAGCTAAATTCAATTAATCCGTTCATTATTCAATCTGCACATCAAAGTTATTCAAAATATAATTTGCAGCAACTGCCCAAAGAAAGATCAGATGCAAAAAAAGTAAAACAATATAGAAAAAATAGGAAATGCTTCTCAAAAGAAGCCTTGATTGTGCTGTGGTTTTTGTTATCAACTATACTATAATCGTGTTTATTTCGTAAACTCGAAAAATAAACAGTTAGACTGAAATAGTTTTAAACCTGTCTCCTCTTCCTCCATCATGTCTCCCCATCCCTGCTTGACTCTATAAAAAACAAGTTCCTAGTACAGAAAACATAAAACAACCCAAAATGAATTGCTCTATCGCATACCATTTATGCAGTTAAGTTGACCTCTTTAACTATTTAGACCAAGAGGAACGGAAGAAATAGGCCAGTCCGACACATGTTTAAAACCAACGTTTCGTCCCTTAAAAAAATTCAGAAACAGCAAAAATAGAAATCAGACTGCTGAGAAAATAAACTTACTCTTCTTCAGGCATTATTCCTCAAATTTCGAACAAGTTATTCGCTTTCAAGACACTCAAAAATCCTCCCTCGTGCGCTGAAGCGATCTTCTAAAACACACAAATGAAAAGGACGTCTTTAAACAGCCATGTCGATAAAGCCTCGTTTATGAGATTTTGTTTCGTCACAACCAAAAAGTAGAAATAATTTCTTTCTACCCTAGGCCTTTGAAAGCAATGATCTGGGTTTGAGAACCGTTGACTATACTTATATTATCAGTAATACTAATACTGACTCCCTTTATCATACGAAATACAACGCCGAATTCGACAGAAACTCCTGTTAAGATCATCGACCCTGCTGTTCAAGTTAGTGTGTAGTTACTGTTTGGTACTACTGTAATAATGGAAAATGGGCTAGAAATGTGGACTTTTTAAAACAAAGCTTGCTAAAAGCAACGCTGAAATCCTATAAAGTTAGTTAACATTTTAACTTAACTTAACGCTGGAAAGCTTGAAAGAAAATGCCGATGTTCACAACCAAGGGGGGGGGGGACTTGGTTGTTGAAGGTGACGTCCCCGTTGCTCAATTTAGGGTATTGAATTTTGCAATTTACTACCTCTTTGGGCAGCAAAATTTTACTACCGCTAAGGATTGAGGGTTTTACAATATTTCGCAAGGGGTAAGTCACCTTAAACTACCAAGTCCCCCCACCCCCTTGGACACCTTGACTAGGGAACGGTTTTAGTTGTAAATGCATATGACCGGGCTCTTTTACAAGACCAAAAGTGGTCCAATCTACTTTTGGTACGGAAAGATTTAAGGTTAAATTCTCATTATGCAGATCCGAACTATCTTGTCCGCTATCAGACCCTCTTTTGGAACGCTTTGAAAAAGGCGTCCATTGAAAAATCGCAACTTTGAACAGGCTTAGCACCGAACAACACTCTTTAAATAAAGACACATTAAAGATTATGTAGGTAGCAAACTCTTGTCTTAAAAAGTATATCCGTTCAAGTATGAGTTTAACTGAGACAGATTCGCTGTCATTTTCTGCTTCTTAATCTAGCTACTTTTGTAGCGTGTAAACATGACAGCAAGTGGATCCAACCGAAACAAAATGGGTTTCAAACAACTGTCCATTGGGCATAAACTGGATCGTTTTCAGACTTCCCCATAACAAAAATTATACAAAGCCCTTAGAATGTCTACTCTTTCGACATTGTGAGAAAATAGTTTTCAATATGGCATTAAGACATTAACTTGAATGACACCACGTATCTCGACATATCCTTAATGCTTCGGCTTAGGATCTTTAATCAATCTTAAGTCGCACTTGGGCAGGAATCACTGGAGAGGGATTTACTGTTTTGACATGTTGGAGTTGATCTGTAATAAATGGCACTCCTTGATACTGCTGTTGCAATTTATCGAAGCAACATGCTTCCGGGTTTTAGCAAGATTTGCAAGAAGTTTCAAGAAATTAGATTAATTATTCAACCATCCAGACAAACATGAAAGTCTATTGCTCAATAAACAGCGTGGAAAATAATTATTCGCGGTAGATTGTAGCACCGGCTTGCGTCATTAATTGTAGGGGCGTATTGTTTTTAATTGAGATTGACCCGCACGATAATCGTTCTGGCTTCTTGAAAACATTAATCTTTTGTTTCCTTTTGTGTGATATGGAACCCTGGTGCTCGATCGTGCATCTATGCATCCTTCCTGTTCCATAACGAGCTTTCCTTCTTCCTTTCTATACTGTTTACTTTTACTACAGACCTTGTTGCTGCAGTTGTAGATACATGCAACTGCAAGTTGGTTCGCTTAAAACCGTAGTAGTCCTTACATGTTTTTGACTTGCATGTAAATGACCTATGGCAAGAATAAGAACATTCGTGGACTCTCAAGAAATAACATTGCAACCTTGAGTTGTTATCTTAAATTTACCTGAGATTTTCCCTTATCTTTTAAATTCAATTGGCAAGAATGAAAATGCTGTAAATATATAATCAATGCAAACAGACGCGTTTTGCTGAAATTTATGAAAAGCAGCTGCAATCAGTATAAGAAAAAATCGAGCCACATGAAAAGCTGTTGCCGCATAGGAAAAATGGCCCAAATTGAATTTGTTTGTTGATTTAAAATGTTTTGCTTGTGGAACTTTTGTTTTTTCTTAATTTTCAAACAACTTATGAGATGCGCCAGACGCTTTTCATAGCAAAGCAGTTTCTCGTATTGGGGGCTAAATGACATTATTAAGCAATATGAAATTTTTCTATCATTAAAGGAAGGTTCCTCGGAGCTCGAGCAGTTTAGACTGGTTGGTAACTGGTTGCGCATGTGCCCAGTTTTTCACTCAGTTACTTACAGCCCATAATTACAGGGATGTTTATTTACTCAAAAAATATCGTGGAATGAGGAAGAGATCTGTACCCTACAAATTAGCTTTTTTAATCCACCAACCAAGAGGGGGCGGTTGCTTTGTAATTCCCAGGTATTTAAGGGTAGAAACGTATCTTCCATCATAAATTCAATTTGGAAACCTTTGGGTTAACTCAAATGAAAATAAACTTATTTTTGACAAGAAAAGAATATGCCGTCTCACTGCATCACTGTGGTAACATTTTTACTGCTTGCAAGCATTGCTTGCGTGCTTTCAGGTATAGCTATCTCCTACTTTTTCTTAAAAGCAATTGAGGATAGGAACTTTTATGATAGTCAGATTGGGTTTGCTGCTCTAGCATCTAGCCCATAGTTTGTAGAAAACTTCATCGTTAGTGAAGAGTATATTATTTCCTCTTATTACTATTTTTATAATCATGCATATCATGAGGGTCTAATAAATGCACAGATACAATGCTCTTCCTGGTGTGTGAGTGGCAGACTGCATGACAGCTTTGTCTACAGCGATCTCTTAACAATAATGATCAAATGCCGTTCAACAGTTCTTCTTTCATTTACCCTCCTTTATGTCTTACACTATATAAAGAGATTTTTACTATTTAACTCTAAATGTCCTCCTTTAAGCTTTGAGCTTAGAAGAATAATGAAAAGGGGTAAATCTAAATGGATATTTTAGGGCCCTTTTTTGTAATTTAGTGGGATTAGTTTTTATGCAGCAAAGGAAAGCTGGTTTTCACCATCATTATCTTACAAAGTGTTTATTAATATGTTTATTATAAACGTAATTTAGGATCTCGAGCATGGCAAATATACAGGCAAGATATTGTTGCTAGTAGCCTACCCGTCTTTTCAAGTTGTACCATTTTTGATCTGGGTTTTCGGGTTATGGCACCCCCTATAATAAATAATTTTGAATACTTTGAATGAATAGTTTGACTATATCATGTTGACATACGATTATGTTACCTAGATGAGTGCGTTCTCACGCTTCTTTTGCTGGTCAGTATCCTTGTTCCTGTTCCGTTCGCGTAGGCTCTCTGTTTCTGAAGACCTCCTCCGTGTGCCCCCGCACTTAATTGGTTAGCTTAAAACATTCTAAGCACAGTTGAAACTACCAGGGACGTTGGATTGGTTATTTAATTCCCTTGTCCTTGTTTTTGTGAATGTTGAATGTCACGAGTGCTGGTTAATGTAGTTCCGAGTGGACGGGTTGGTTTTGTAAGGCATGACATTTGTTCCCTAGGGTATCCAGTTCTAGAGCTTATTTTAAAAGGGAGTAGTTGCAGGAGTGACAGCAGTGTTGTTGTCCACATGTTTTTGTAATAGTTTATGGCTGAAAATGTTCTCGAAATATTAGCATTGCATTCTCATTTTTTAGATTTAAGAAGCATGGTCGGTTAGCTAGACTTCTTTTGAGTTGCCTACCCCCTCCCTATACATTTATACGAGCTTTTAAGTTTACAATTTTTTGTGTATTTTGGTGTTCTGGCTGTCTTTCGGCTGGTCAGGTACATTGGTCCGGAAATTTGGCTAATTATGAATAAGTTACGAAGGCAACAAAGGGCCGGTGCATCGCAAGCCCAGTTTAGTTTGCACAGTCACAATTTCATACGTGTGACTGTGGTTTAAAAATTAGCAGCAAGTATCATAGTTTTTATGTTACAGTTGCTCCTGTAATTATTCTAGGTAAGTTTTAATTGTTACTTGAAAAAGCTACAATTTTTTCCCTATAGAGACTAACATGTGAATTTCACTATGCAGATCCCAACCTGGTAAATAGCCCTCTAAACCAAAGCTTCATCGTAAATTTACAGAATTTGATTTTTTTTACAGATAATTATGCCAAAGTCAAAAAGGATGAAAGCATCGCTGACTACATATCGACAATAAATGAAGGTAGATTTTAGGCGACGTTATTTCTATAGAAAATTCTGGGAAATGGAATCTGGGTTTAATCACAATAAACGACAAAAAGTCTCTCATAATTTTATCAAAATTCTTTCTCGGGCTTTGCTGATGAAAAAGTGTCGTTAAATTCGTTAAGGCTATTCAATCAAGAGAAGCATAACTACCATATAACTGGTAATATAACAGCCATATGAATAGACCTACTGTGAAGTCAATTGTGACTTCAAATGGTTGTTTATGATGTTTTATGATGTAAGTCTTGAATGAAGCTCGATCAATTCCTGAAAATATTGAATCCATCCGTTCTTGTCCTGCTACTATAACAAGGTTGTTATAGGTTTCAAAGCAATAAGTTTGCATAAGTTTATTTTCTTTGGGATCGAAAGCTAGGTCTGCCCGCAAACAGGACAGAAGATTTATTTTAAATCTCTTGATTACTGTGATTACAAAAAGTTACTAACAGCAAAAAAATATCAAAGAAGAGAACAAAAAAATAAATCATGTCATATATGGGCATATGCTTATATTCTAATGCGAGAAAATAATATTGTTTACAGAGGCAGGTCTAAACAACCTTACTGAAGGTGACATTGCTCCGGACCCTGGATCTGTGCATGGATCACATTCAAGAAAAAGAAGAGCCGCTCTACGTGACCGAGCAAAATTGTGGCCTGGAGGAATAATTCCTTATTCTTTACACTATTCTGCTCGTAAGTACTTTTGATTGAATGAAACTTACGAAAATTCGTGATTAGCCCTTCCTGAGGGTTTTGGGAACAAAAGAGATGTAAACAATTATGGGCAATTCACCATGGGAAATACAAAATTGCAAATATAGGTTCTTTACATATATAAATATGTTTTCTCGATCCAGGGCTTCCATCAATTCGGTTTCGTTTGATTTGCTCTCATCATCTTTTGCAAACAACATAATTTTTTATGTCTATGCGCTTATAGCTTAGCCTGCGCACAGACTTGTTTTGTGGAGGAGGAAAGGAATAGGTTCTGTAAGCTACTTATAACTATCGTTTTAGTATGACTGCAATTGTTGCAAAATATTTTTCTAAAGCACACTTACAACGCTTAATATTTTCCTATTTTGTTTTCTTCCCTTTTCGGAAATTGACTTAATCTTCAAAATTCATATAGTGAAAACAATATTTCTCAATAACAGAAAACTCGCCCAGCACAAGGAATGCAATTCAACAGGCTATCAATGAATTCCACAGCCAAACCTGCCTACGATTTGTTCTAAGGAGCAGCTCTAATTTACATGCAATTATTTTTTTTGGACCGTTTTTCTCTGGGTGAGTATCCAATAAGAATATTTTGATGCCATCTTAAACATGATGCTATTCTCTGCTAATAGTTTGCTGCTTCTGATTGGTTCTACCTATTTTAAGAAAAGACTTTCTATAAGTATATATTCTAGCTATACATAAGAGGATGTGAATCGAGCAAGCAATTCAATTTTTGTTGCAGTTGCTGGTCGTATGTTGGAAAGCAAAACACTTACAATCAAATTATCTCAATTGGATATGGCTGTGCTTCAAAGGGCATCGTTATTCATGAGATTCTTCATGCTCTTGGGTTTTATCATGAACAATCAAGACCTGACAGAGATCTATACGTTCGGATTCTCCTCCAGAATATCGCTAATGGTAAAGTTTTTGTATTTATCTCTCCTGTACAGTGAAGCTTTTATATACGGACAACTTTATTATGAATAATTGCTGCCCGCTGTGGGTTGGTATCCATCTGTTAGAGGCGTCCTTTTTTCAGAGTTGCAAGAGAACGAAGTTTCACTATATTTCACTATATTTCTAGAATACGCTTTGTAATGAAAAATGAATCAATGACATTGGTGGTTGTTTGGCATTAATAATCGCCTCCTTTTGTTAAGTTTTAAGACAAATTAGAATTCTTGCTCTGGATTGGAAAATCTAAACCCATCTCAAGTACCACAAAATTTGAAACAACAAGTAAATCACTTTTACTATAGCCTTCGTAGACCCCATGATGAAGTAGTTTCGCAACTCAGTTTTTCAGAAAACCTGCCCAATGTTTTTATCCAATTTTCCGGAAGAAGTACCTAAACGAGAAATATAGAGTTCAATTAAGTCCCTTTTGGTCTTAGTGCCTTTGGGTTCAGTAAGGCTGTTGGTTTATTGGTTAGAAATTTTAAAGGTGTTTTAAAATGAGGATATGGCTAGTTCACTGTATGAATTATTATCAGGGTCAGTGATCAAACTAGTTGTCCCAATAACAATGAAAATTTTTATCGTGTTTTCACTACCTTGAATTTCTTCGTGAAAGATTTTTTGAACGGCAGGAGAATGTAAAATCGTCACATCTTGTATTCTGGCATTAACCTAATCAAACTATTATCCTACTTGTTAGACAAATTTGCTGAATCAAGTATTTATTTTTCAAGGGAGGCAACACAACTTTGCCAAAGGAACATATAATACCATTAATTCCCTTGGTGCCTTTTATGACTACGATGGACTCATGCATTACGGTAGATATGCATTCTCTCGCAACAACTTGCCAACTATAGAGGCTGTTGGACCAAATTTTGGACCAAATCCAAGCCCCATTGTAACTTTCGGACAAAGAGTTGGATTCAGCAGAATAGATTTGATACAAATATGGGCCCTTTACCAGTGCTCAAGTAAGTATTCCCGTTTTATCGCTGAGATCATCGGCTGGTTTAGGTATTATGTAACGAGAGCCGTTGGTACAAGTTGTAACTCTTTGAATCTTTGAAATGTAATGCATAGGGCTGCGCTTATAAGGGTTATACAACTACTGACTTCCTAAACAACAGACACCCAAAAAAGCTGACCCAGACTAGCAACAGCTAAAAAATTCCAGACAGTCGATATTTTACTGTCTAGAAAAAATTATTATCAAGATAAGCAATGTTTCATTTTCACTCAGCATAGTAGATAGGCAAAGACGAAGCTGGGTAATGGCAATGCTTGAAGCATTGATTCATTTGATGCAAGCCTTCAGTACAATTACTTTAAGTTGTCCAAGACTGGAAAAACAGCGTAAAAGCAAATAAGTAGAACAGAGTGATAGACAAAACATCACTAAGTGTCACCTAGAGACAATGGGTATGTTATACAATTTTGGGAAAAACATTATGCTGCAATTGAATGAAACTTTATTATGTGCACGAACATTAATTTCGCGTAAACGTTTCAAAGAGACAGACTTCGTAAGGGGAAAAAGTTTTGTACGACAGCTAGTAGCTCCTTTTAGTCAAGCTCAATAAGTCAAGCATCGTTTCACAGTGCTAGACACACTGGTTTTGGATTTTGCTGAACTAACTGATCGAAACGCCTTGAGAGTCCTAGTCAGAAGATTTATCCATTATATTGCCTCTGCCACAATATATGTTTTTTGTCCCTCAGATTGAATCTAGAAACGTTTGTTTTATCATCTCACTTGCATCCATCTTTTTGTTCAGATAAAATTTTGCAAAATATTTCTTTATAGGATTATACGGACCAGTATGGTCGCCGTTCTCCAACTGGTCTCCGTGCGACCTGACCTGTCAATCAAAACGACTGCGATACTGTCACCGAAGAAACTCATACCAGTGCCCTGGTGCCAATCAGCATTTCATTGAAATTCAAAGTCGCAGTTGTAATTCATCATGTAGAGGTACAGTGTTTTATATTGATCTTCACCAAACCATAATGGAACGGCTCTGGAGTACCGTGCTACCGTTTTTCTAGTCATAAGTCATAAGTCACCAGTCACAAGTTACCAGTCAACACTCGCAATATGAATTCGTAATACGCAATACGTAATACACAGTATAAAAAGCTTTGTTTGTTTCATTTCAAGAAAGAAATAGAAACACAAAATACAGCTCCGCCATTCTTCTTTTCCATCTAAATGGCCACAAATTGGTTACTTGGCGTACAAGTTTAATCGCTATTTCGTGGTAGCTAGATGGCTTATCAAACGGCTTTCACCAGCGCATGTAGGCTTTCTTCTATATTCTGCATTTGAAGTCGGTGGTGTAGCAGCAAATTTGCTAATTCAAAACAACTACCTGCTTTACAGGGCCGATTAAGGTAAATGTATCTAATAGTATGAATACATCATTTACATGTAAAATTCAGAGGATGCAAAATTCATATATCTTATCATTTCTTGAACGTCGCATACTTGTTTAGGCTTTTGTCGTTGTCCTTAACCTCCATCATTTAAATTTAAAATTTTCAAGTTGATGATGGCTAATAGTTTTGTGAAGTTTTTAGGGTAAGCATGTCAGAGTTAAGCGTTCAGTTATCAAAGATATATCTGGCAAGTTGAAAGAGGCATTTTTGCTGAATTTCTTTCTTGAATAAATAGCGCTTTCTTATTTCTCCATTCCAAAAGTTGATGGATCATGGAGCAGTTGGTCGAACTGGACTGCATGCTCTTCACTTTGTGAAGATGGTACAAAAAGTAGAAATCGATCGTGCACCAACCCAGCTCCCCTTTTTGGTGGAAGACCGTGTATGGGTCCTTCTATTGGGACACAACATTGCTGGAGTGGATTTTGCAATCCAAGTAGGTTTAACGTATTTGTTCCTGATGTCATGTAGATATCATTTTGATTTATCATTATCGTTTATCGTGATTCATTGTTTCTTGTATTTTTCTTAAGAACTTCTCACTTTAAAACAAATAAGCTTTGATAAATTTTGTGTGCGTATTTAATATTGCAGCTCCCGATGATTGTGATTTTGAGAATTCTCAAAACCGCCTA
>JAACYV020086672.1:0-11217 GCA_009936425.2 Chrysaora fuscescens
CCGGATCTGGTGGTAGTGAACTGGAGGTTTTTGCTTTCATATTTTTGTAAAGGCGTATTCTTGTTTGTAGATATGACCCATTCTCTTTACCGTTGTAAAATACTGTTCTTATGAGCTCTTTAACCAATTCGATGCTTTCATTCGTTATATTTGGATGTTTCCTAAATTTTGGAGCAAACCAAACTTTGACGAATCACTCAACAACTTTTTAACAATTTTCACTTCGCCTGTCTTAAAGAAATAAGACGTAGTGTCGCAGCCAGACAGGGCATGTGAAGCAGGCAAACAACAACACATCTGGGGACCAAGAGCAGCACATATATCTCCCACATCAACAAACTTACCAGAGTCGTATTTGAAATACCACTTGTTTGTCTTCCTTGGCAAACGTTCAAAAGCCCAGGTGAGTAATATTAATACATCTGTGTCTTTCGAGACAATAACTACGTCCGTTGAAGCCAAGAATGCATGCAGCACTAGACGACTATCAGCTTCTTCGTGGTTGCAGTTGTGAACTAATACTGCCTCTTTGCCACCAGCTCTATATGTGTCGCTTCCATCAGTAATCACGAAAGGTTGCTTAAGCTGCTTCCTACCTTCTTCGCTCAAAACATATTTTGCAGTCAGTTGAATCAAGCTTTGTTTGTTTGCTCCATTGTGAAGAAATTCATTCCATTTTATCCCTGCGGCATATGTTGATCATAACCTTCAAGTATTACTTTCACACCGCTTTCTCCTCAACTTCTTCGGGTACCTTCTTTGACACTTCTTTCTTTATATGTGTCATTCATCAAGCCAACTAATGCAGGTTGTAGTTCTTCGGGGGGGTTGTAAGAACTTGAGAAGCCCTTTGATCCATTCTCGGTATGTTTTCTTTGCTTTCAAGGTCCGTATGACTGCCAGTCCATCAATAAACCATGATGCTTTCTTCGGAAGATTACTCGGTGACGTAGGTGCTTTCGAAATGAGGAAATTTCCAAGTGAGCTCTTATCAGATTGCCTGAGTTTGCCTTCTGGAGTTGCAATGGCCAACGGAATGATGTGATTGGGTAGCAGAAGGCTTCTTCTAGACGCACAGCTTTTGCAAATATTAGACCAAATGCCTGGCAATCCTCTTTCAAATCAGAAACAGCCTTTGGAGTTAATTTTTTCTTTACTAGTCCAGTCTTGAGTTTTATTCTTGGGATTGGTTCAAAGAACTTGGTTGTTCCCTCTATCAACTGTGCAGAAACGAATGACAAGAACGCTGCATTCCCAACATTTGAAGCATTGACCATGTCTTTTGCCGTGACTGGTTCTATTTCAGCGCCTGTTGGAATACTTTTTGGCTTATTGTCAGAAAAAGGATTTGCTTCATATCCTTTCAGAGTTCGCAGTAGTTTCGAAACGTGATTTGCGTGCAACTTTCGTCCACTGGCTGTCATTTCTTTGTGAGTTGCAGATGTTTTAATCTCTAGCTGATTTCGAAGAGCAACACGAAGCATGCTGTGAATATGAATTGTTTTCACCCAAGTGTTAACCGATTCAGGATTTGTACTGAAGCCCGACCTGAAAGGGCCCGCGGTACCCTTAGTTTCCTTGTTGAAAAGTTCAGTTATTAGATCTCCATGTATTGTGGAAAACCGTTTACCAGATATACTGCCACCATAACCAGAGCTTTTTAGATTTTCATATACATCACTTTTCCTCGTTTTATAATCTTGTAGAAGAACGTGTTGATAGCTGCAATACCGCGCGTTTGGTGGTCAAAAGCAAACAGAAGTGGAATCATCTCACGCTCGGCTTCCATATGACGATTCATGTCCGATTCTCTTACGGCTGATACCAGAGCAAGCATCAAAGACACATTTTTCAGATAACATACTGTTAACTCACTGTCACTTGACTCGTTGTAATACAAAATGCGCTGCTGCAAGTCGTCGAACTGTGGTAGTGCTAACAGATCATCCAATGTATCGCATGTCGGCTGTCTTCTCAGATTTATTAACGCAAACATCAATTCAGCGTCAGTTTTAGTATGCCTCTCTAAAAAAGGATGGAAATGATAATCAAATATGGGCATAAAAAATTGACGTGAAATATGGCAGTAGTTGTATTTTAATCAAGTGGCCATTGGTTAAATGAAAATATGGAAAACAGCACCAAGGTCACTTGGCAACATTTGAAACCAAGGTCACCGTGTTTATAGACTGCTTCGAGGTTTATAAGAAAAAGCCTGTAAGCTTACTGGTATGGGCAGATAAATGGGCAGTACCACAAAATTTTGATTGGCGTTGCTCTACAATGTGTAATAACCTACATTGCTAAAGCACAGGAAAGGGGATAAATAGACCATGTTTGTAAATAAATCATGAAACGTATGATAAACAACCGGTTGCTATGCGTTTCCACAGCCAGGTTGTGATCCATCATGGCGGCACTGGTAACTTCCAGAAAGACTACCTATTATGCTTTTCTCTAGGTTTTGAGTTCAAAGGTTTCAAAATTGTTTTTTAATCAAACTAGTATTTGCACAGGACTTTTATAGTGTGAAATTGGCTAAACATTCTCCATTTTCCTGCTTTTTAGAATGTACTTAAAGTTTGTAACAATGACCTAAGAAAACAACTTATGGCATATAAAAAGAAACTTGACGAATCGAAAGTGTCGGATGAGTCCAGCAATCAGGTAATTTTTTATCTATGAATGTCTTATATTTATATACCGTAGGACCATTTTTGTATCGTCGTATAGACAAGTGGATGAAATGTTCCGTTTTTCCTTTGTGTAACCGTAGTCAATATGGTGTGACAATATACTTTTGCTCTAATACACACCGATTCCCAAACTTTCAAACTTTAACCGACCCATTTGTCTAGTTCAGCATAACTCAAACTTGAGTAGACATCTTATATGACGAGAAATGATCCCACTTGCGATTCATCATAAACTTATATAATCTGCAAGTGAACAATTCGCGTAACTTGAGTGGTACCTGCCGCGCCCTCCGAGCGCACACAAATGATCAAAATGGCGGATCGCAATGGTAGTGCCACTGTATCTAGTAAAAATTTCGACCTAGTTATGCAATTTACCGACAAAGGAGACTTCGAAGAAGGAATTGCATAGAAGAAGAAGTTGAACAGAACGGATGAACTGAAGATATGTTTGTTTTGATTAAATCACCCATCCTTGCTTTTGCATTGCTTTATGTTGTTCCTGGCTTCCCACTTTTATGACCCCTCCTGTTTTTTAAAATGAATTAAATCCACCTCTGATCTAACAAACCCCTGCCTTCAATGTTCAGGGTGAAACAACAGGATTTCAATGTCGAGCGAAAGAGATGCAAGTCGAAACAAGGCCTATCAATGCATACAAATTCACAACGCAAACAAGAAAAGACAGACAAGGAGGACCAGAAAGCTATTTATCAAGTACCTACCATCCACAATATGAAATTGAGGGCAATAATTCAGAAGGCTGCTGTAAAGCTAAGTTCAGACAAATGCTTTAGCTCTGAAAACTGTGATTGGTTTTTTCAAAATTCACTATAACTGTAGGCGTTCCTCTTTCCTGAGCAACATTTATTTATAGAAAAAATTGAAAGCTATGGTGAAATCAGGTGATAAACACATGCAAATATAAGAGTTTCAATTTAAACTGTCTGATAGGGTAATTCATTGCATGCAGTACCTTGGTTATTGTTCTCGAACAATTCATTCAAGAATCAGGCGGCCAAAGGGATGGAGATCTGACCCCTCTCAACAGTCCTTGGCGATTCCGATGGCTGCTAATAAGATGACAGCCAAACACTCATAAATTTGAAGACCTTTGTGGTTTGTCGAGAGTGAGTGAGCCAGCACAGAAGATTTGTTATGCTTCTGAGAAACTTTTTTGTCAGGCAACGGCCCATCGATTGTCGAATATTTTGTGAAAGATCTTATTGTAAAGGCCAGCTTCAAAAGTATTTGCCAATTTTCAGATTTAATTGTGGATAAAGAAGCATCACAAAACATGCTTGAATGTCTGATACTCTTGTCTGTAAGAGTCAAGGCGCATTTATATGCAAAATCATCAAAGGAAAAACATCAGACTGCAAAGAGGACAAAGAGTACCTAGAACCTAGTCATTTGCATAGAGATTGAGCGCTTTGCATACATTTTCCTTCTTGGCCTCATCTGTTTAAACAAAGTGAATTCAATTGGAAGATGCCTCCTATCTGAAATTTGCAGTCTTTTAGTAAGCTCTGTAATGATATCAGCATTAAATCCTGTCTTTGGTCTGATGAAATATCGAAAAACCCGCAGTTTCTTGTGACTTGGCAGAACAAGTACACCAGTAACCTCCTTTTCATCATACCTCAGATGATGATATTGTGCTTGTGATGGAGAAGACTGAAAAAATACTTCAGCTGCTCTTACCAAAAAAGGCTGCATGAAAGGAGATATATTTCTTTTCCCACACTTGCAAAATATACCTTTCTAATCTAACATGCCCTCTCCACTTCTGTTTTGATTTTGTCAATCTCAGTCTTAAGTTTCTTGTTCTTATTACTTGTCAAGAAAAGTCTTTTGGTGTGCGTCACTGATACTGGGGCAATTCAACTTTTGCTAGCACTGATTCTTTTTGTGCGATGGGTGCTTTTTCTGTTTCAACGTTAGCTGGATATATGCATGGTGCAAAACGTTCCTTTTTATTTACAAAAAGTTTGCATGACAGCTCCTTAGCACGTCATCTTGGCACAAACTACGGCTATCATCACTTTTAAACATTGTTGTTGGAATTTTTTGGAATGATGTGTCTCGTTGTGAATGATGAAAGTGAGAGGCAATAATGTTTCAGCCAATCAGCGGCTTTGTTGATCAAAGCGCTTAAAAGACAACATAATTTTGTCTTTAAGCTAGTCATGGCGGCCATTGAGCACCCCACGCGTGTGAAATTGCTCTGCCAATTCCGGTTTTCTGCTTACTATTAATTATTTAAATGTTCTGTTATGCAATACCGTGTCACTCAAATACCATGAAACTTTGTCAATAAAGACTTATTATAGGAATACTCCTAATATTTTGATTGTGAAAAAAATGAAAAATTCTAGGAAAATAGTCACAGTTCAAAACACCAATTTTTTTTACCGCACGATTTCAAATTTGCATATTTCTATTTATAGCTAAGCAAAAATAAAAATCCTAGTTAAGGGGAAGCAGCAATGTCTGCAGTACATGTATGCCAAATTCGAAGGATATACAATAAAAATAGATCTTTTATCATTTTCCAAAAGCAGTCAACAAACCAATTTTCAAAACTTGAGAAAATCATCCCTAAAGTTTTCAAAGAAATATTATTATAGATTAAAAATAAAGTAAAAAGATAATTTTAGGATGGTGACATGATTTCCTAACTTATACTTCAATCTTCTGAAACAGAAACAGACACAGAAACGAATCTATTAAGATCACTTGGTTACAATCCACCCCTTCCACAGAAGACCCAAAACGACACATCCACTAGTATAATTAGCTAAGCCAAAACCATTCGAGTATTGACTAGAAAGATCTTTGGACCTTATTTTGTTTTACTTCAATTTTTGAAGAACTGTAAAGCTCATGCTGCCATTTGCAATTGTTGCATTCAAGCTTGAGTAGATGTGCAAACTGTTTTCTTTTTTGTCATGCTATTTGAAATAGCAATTGGTTTTACACAATCTGGGCACTTCCTAGCCAAGTTGGTTATTTCCTGCAAAAAAGACGTATTGGATAGGCCTATTTATAATGATGTAACTCTCGTCCTGACTTCTCTGTCTGTTGTCTTTATTAGCTGCAGCAGGCTGTTCCATTTCATCTGACATATTGACCTTGCTTGCCGTAGCAGTTGGCTCATGATTCATATCCCTTTGATATCCCTTCTCCAAATTGGAGACGGTCCTTGATTTATTCTATGTTCATTAGCGCTAGCAGTTGGTAGGCCTAATAGATCCAACTTCTTGAGCCACTTTCTATATGCTTCCAGGGTTTCTGTTGCCTTAAAAAATGATCTCTTTTTCGAAGCTCTTCTCACCCTCACATGTCACTTACAAGCTCTATAAGCGTCTTTATAGTGTGTGAAAACGGAATAGTGGAATAGGTAGCCAAGAATATTCATAAAAATTTTCAGTCCTGTTAACTGTTAAAAACTTTTTCGTTGCTAAGGAGTTACTAAGGTGAGAAAAGTGAGCTCCACACAGTATAACTTTAAATTCGTAGATATATGCCGTAATAAATGAAAAACAAGTAGCCCCAACCGATTCTCGTTGTAAATTTCGTACCAGACAGTCGAAACAAAGAAAAACTGCATTTTCCGGTCATTTAGTGATATAGCACCTTAACGTAGCAAACCCAAACAAAACATTTTTCAAGGAAGAAGATAAAGTCTTGATATCTTCCTTGCGCATTTCCAAATTTCCCACAATTACTGCAGCAATGGCTGGCTTGAATCCGACAAATTTCCTCCAGAGCCCTTCTGTTTCAATACAAAGTTCAGTATAAATAAGAATCGAAGAAGAAGAGTGAAATCACTTATATCCAAACTAACCCGGCATTTAAATCCTCCAAGTCTAATTTTGTCAGTCAGCACAAGCTCCCCACTAAAACAAACATCCTATGTGAACGTTCTTCGCAAATTAAATGCACATTTTCCAGCCAAAACACGGGAGGACATCGAGCTATCAACATAATGCATAATTCAACTTCAACAGCTACAGCGACCAAACGTGAAGGGCAAGTGAATTCAACAACTTTGCAGAAGTTGAAAAGAGAGTCTTTATTGTTTGCAAATTATTATATCATGTAATTTCCCATAAAATTTTTATTGGTTTCGATTTTTCCTATAAACTCAGTTCTTCATGGTGTCGTTTTCTTGTACAGCTCAACCGATCTGGAGATGATCCTACATGCGATAAGAATCACACACCAGAAAGCTTAAAAATAGTTCTTAGTGGTTCTTCAGAAGAAACTAAATCGGCACGAATTCTGAAACATCTTCAGTCTCGAGTGAAACAGCTCAGGCAAGGTAATCAATCGATGAAGAAAAGTTTTGGCAGTGACGAAGGAGAGGCAGATCTGGACGCTACTAATGGTTCTTCTTTCTTTGAACAAGTATATCATTTCTGCTCGTTGTTTTAAATCTAACTTTATAATCCAGTATGATATCTCTGTGTGCGTCCAATCTGTAAAGGATAAAGTTTCCCTTTTCCTCTTCAAGATCTTTCCATCTATCATCTTGGATACTTACAAATAATCAATAACTAAATGCCCTATGATATTACAAGCCATAATCCTAAGTCGGTAGTTCAATAATAAGTTTTGTTGAAGAAATTTGGACCTTGCTTGTCCAGGGCAGATTTGGTCAAAGAATCAATAAAGGCATCAGAAATAAAAGCAAAAAATTATTTAAAAAATTCCACAGCTTCCAATAGCAATGTTTGTTAAACATGATACCATTTCTTTACAGTCCGATCTATTTCAGGCTGAAGATGCATCTTTCACACCAAAAGCGTCCATAATTCAAAATTTAGAAAGTGCAGTAAAGGTAAAGAATTTTTTGGCAGGTTCTTTAATGCTGGTTATCTGTTAGATTGTACCTAGAGGTCTTTACGTGCCACAATAGAATGTAGATTTCATCGCAAAACCCAACCCTATGTTTTTGTAACCTTTTTTTAAGCTGATTTTTGGCTGATATATGTGCACACAAAGTTTTTTAGGCCCCAAAGTCGCCTTTTTGCAGTTTTTTTTTTGTGCAAAACGCGATCATCGTGTTGGACCCGTCGAGGTCTCATCTAGTTGTGACTGCAAGCACAGTCTGAGTAAAGGCGGACAAAACCTGATCAATGGATCGCGCAATCGAAAAATCAAACAAAAATTGAAAGAAGACGGCAAACATAGCCTATGTGCACAGGATGACAATCACAGCAAGTTTACATTTGAATACTATAATTGGCAAGAAATTCTAAATAATTGGTACTTATTAGTCTTAACTTTGACTATCATCATGAATAAACCAAAATGTGCTGTCCATGTCTGGCCATTCCATACGGTCATTTAGGCCCATTCTTGTTCGATTGTTTGCAAAGTTCTGTTCAGACTGGTATTCAAGTTTAAACTTGCTGTGATTGTTATCCCGTGCACATAATTTGTATTTCACTTTTCGATTGCTCGATCCTTCTTGATGCTGCACGGCTTAACTGACCTTTTCCGCAGTGTTCCGCTATCGTTCATTTTTACTCTGACAGTGCTTCTAGTCACAGCACGAATACGTCAATGGGGGCATGTTTGATCGCGTCTTGCACAGGTATGGAAAACTACCCTTGGAAATCTTCCTATTTCTGCATACAGGATGCAAACATTCGAGTTTTTGTAAACAGTTTATTAAAAGTTTTAATTTAATCAAATGTAATATGTCTCACTGTGTTGCTTTCGGATGTACGCCAAACGTTAGAAGAAGTAGCATCGATATCACCTTGAAAGCAGTGCTTTCACCGGACGCCGTTCTAACTTTCGTATTCGCTCATGTGGTGGTTGAGTCCCATAAAATCGTCCAAAATATTGTGTGTACATCTCTCATCGCTCAGATTGATACGGCATGACTTTGAGATAATCGTTTCTTTCTTTTCAAAATCCGTTTCAAAATCGCTCATTTTTTCTGTAAGTTATTGGGATTTTTGTTCAAAAGAATGTGGATATGCTATAAAATTCAATTTACCGCAAACCTCAACCTGTCAAACTCTACGTCACAATATCACGCGACAATTTTGGAAATACATTGTTGATCTTAAAATCTTGAATTATTGCATCTGGTCATGTTTCCCATCGTAAATTAAATGAAAAAGTGGGGGGGAAATATCTGGAAGAAATACTTTAACTGGGCTCTTTTTATCTTCGATTCCATCTGTATATATACGATCACGACAGTTGTAATCATGTTTTGCTTTTGAATATATAGAGAGCTGAAGAACAGGCACATAGATATGCCAATTTATTGAGTCAAAAAATGGCAGAGAACACAAAGCTGCATACAATGTTAACGCATGCTTCAAAGGTAAATGATTTATTTCTTTGAATTCCTGATATCTCGTCCATTTGACTCACGATCAGCTTAACAGAAAAATCTAAATGTATTCTGGTATTGATGCATTAGACCTACACTGCATCTTAACTCTGTAAAAAAATCGAAGGTACGCCAGTGGTGGCGTGTTTATGTTATAGTGACAAAATATCATATGAATAGAGCATATGAAATATAGTTGATAAAAATTTTTCGTTTTGCCAATGATGAATTCGTTTCATTCCATAAATTGTTTTTACCATCTGTCATAGGAAAACATCAAATTGGAACGACTTCATGCGGTACTGCAACAAAAGATGGCAACGGGAGCTGTCAGTTAAATGTTATTTAAAAAACGTAAATCGACAAGACCCTGCAGTTACGTTTTTTAAAAATTTTGAAAATTATCATAACATCATTTGGATGTTATGATAATATATCTCCATATCTTATCAGATTTTTGTAGCTTTTCGACAGAAATCACATGGAACGAAATCTACGACTCACTTAATATGTCTATTCTTTTACAAACAAATATTAGCATGACGAATGAAGCACAAATTGACATTATGGTTATAATGTTTTTGATTTGCGCATGTTGCTACTTTTATGCTCGGAAGCATTAAATTTGATGTTCTAATATTTATTGTTTTTATTGTAAACTTTTATATCAATGATTTGTATGATCAATATAAATTGCTATTTCCTACATGAGAATCTTTCCTTGTATTCACTGATCTTGTATAATCAAGCTCGCTCGCAAAGCATGTGCCTAATAAGGGCCTAAATAGCGGGCAAGAAATTAAAGGGGAAACGCCAAAAATTGCCCCATATTTAACTAGCAACTTGCATCCGGTCTTATTAAAGAACCTTGTGTCCCTTGTGACCAGATTCCACATATTATCAACAAAAGTTTGAATAAAGTAAAGGGAAAAAAATAGTAGATGTAAATTAACAAAATAAATCTTTCAACTTATAAACCGTGATGTGCTAAGTTTGTAGAATTTGGTCCATAAATTCTGTTTGGGATGAAGCCATCAGTATGATGTGACACAAAGGGTTCGACAATCAAACTTGTTTGCTAGTTGAAAACCAAATGTTAAACAGTTTCTTAATTGTGCTTTTGCATTCATCTGTGGTAAATAACCAACCCCTCACAGGCCTAAAAAAAATCAAGAAAGATGTACATGCATAGAAAGATGTGTACCAAGGAAATCTTACTGTTGTATTCATCGATTAAATTTAATGGTTTTTATGTATAAATACATGAGGTAACTTTACTTCCCTGCAATATTCATTCGTAACTCCGTGTGTGAGTTTTGGAAGTTGGGCTAATCAGAATTAGGCCTAATGAATGATATTTGGAAATCCAAAGAATTGAGCTAGAATAAAGATTGATGATGGTAGTAATTCTGGGAGGGAAAAGAATCTTTGTAGAAGAAAAACTACCACAAGTTATCGAAATAAATACTAGTGTTAGGCAAAGAATTAGCAATACAAGACTTCGCTCAGTCTTACAGCGCACAAGACACTCCTTGCCTTGTTTGAATTCATTCGCATACGTTAAATTCCTCGAATCACCATAAGGCTGCAGCCCTCCGTGCCTGAGCATTGTCGAACCTTTCTTATTTATCTTTCTTCTCCTGGACTCACAATCTTCGATCTAAAACAAATTTCGATGTTGGCTGCTTTATCATGAGTGTGAAAATATTGTTAAAGGATTTAAATTTTTTAATAAAGATCTCTTTTAAGCATCAAAATGTTGATCTTATTGGAATATGTAAACATTCTTGCTATGTTAATGTGGGCAAGGCCTGTCCTGTAGGTATGGTAAGTTTACGCTATAAACCAAGCTTAAGTCCTACAAGAATTGAAAGAATTAATTTAAAGGAAAAGACGGAAATAAATCAATCAAATGTTATCACCAAATATGAATAAAGTGAAGTTTTGATTAGGAGGAAACATAACACAAAAATTTAGCAATAAATCTTGTAACAATGTTGGCTTTTTTTGTGTTCTTCTGACCCAGGGTATGAGATAGTTTGCCAATTACCGGTTCTTGATACTTGATGGCCAGTTAACAAATATTGTTATACTACTAGTTTTGCCTTTTGTGTTTTCGTGATGTTTGTAATGTGAAATTCGAGTGTTGTCATTAGTCCT
>JAACYV020086894.1:0-11201 GCA_009936425.2 Chrysaora fuscescens
TAAAATAAAATAAAATAAAATAAAATAAAATAAAATAAAATAAAATAAAATAAAATAAAATAAAATAAAATAAAACTTATTTTATTTCATATTTATCTATGATTATTAGTGTACACCAACCACAAAAGCATTGAATGAAAATGTAAAAACTGTTCAATTATTAAAGGAGCTCACCTTTGAACTCTGTAAACCCTAGTCCACGGTGGAACCAAAGCGAGGATCCTAGCAACAAGATCTACCAAGACACCAGGAGGGTAACTCTTATATCGGCCCGTTTTCCATAACTCATATAATCCTGAAAAAAGTATTTATACATCGCTTAAAAACCTTAAGTTAGCTTCATTCAACAAATATTAACAAACAAATAACAAAAACAGACCAACCGAATATAACTAGAATTCGAGTACATATTTATGATTTTCAAAAGTTATACAATAAATCATGACCCATTACCAAGATGCTATAAAGGTTAAAGAGCTCACTAACATAAAGGTAACCTTTCAGACAAATTGATGTTAAATCTTAATCAATGAACTGTTTTTGAAAAAAGGCCTACCTATATAGGGTACCTAAATTACAACAGGATAGCACAGCCTAGCAATATCTAACAAAAAAGCCTGCGCTATACAATAATGGATGGTTAATTGTGAATGAGAGAGGGCAGCCAAGAAAAAAGATAGCTGGAGTGGCACTTTAAATAAGGATATACGAATATTTTGAAGATGAATACTTATGGTTGAACTTAATTTCACATTCCAAGAGAAGGAATGAAAATATGAGCGGAGCCCAAGGCCAACAACAGAAAATCTAGAAAGTTGCTAACCTGTGCCTCTGATGACCAGAGTTGGGTATATTTTTAGGCCATCGGCCCTGAAAGCGGGATTTTCAAAGAATTCCTAAAAAAAAACGAAAAGAAGAATATATTATAAGGGCTAATAGGCGCATTACAATTTTAAAACTCTATAGGCCTACCTAGTTAAAATATGTCAAAAGTTACAAAAGTTTACAAGGTTTCATTAAATAGAGAAATAAATCTGAGTTAGATATTCTAATAAATAAAATACTGTGCAAATAAATAGGTCTTCAAAGAAGTTTAAAAATCTTGAATAATTTTCTCTATTTTTTTCGAGCAAAAACGTTCTGGTCAAAGGCAGTTTTATATGGTTAGCTATGGTTATCAGCTTGCAATGCTGTTTTGACCCCGAATAGCTAAATGCAGAAAGCAATTTCAATTTCAAATCGAAGAAAGTTACAAGCCAAGGTGTCAAAGGCCAGGTTTCAAGTTCAGAGTTGAAGTTTCATAAGTGAAATTAGAGATCAAATGTCAAACACTGAACTTACAATGAACTGTTGTATATCTCTTTCAAGTCCAACATTCGGTAGGTCAGGCATCATATGTGCAATAACTTTGAAACCAGCATCTTTGGATTGTTGGAATGACTCGCAAACAGCTCGCACGGTGTGTCCACTATAATACATAACAGTATCTTTATGATAGCGCAACATTAGCAAATTGTGAATGTCACCTAACAGTAACTTTGTTTACATTTTGACTTCAGCCAATCTAGGTACATAGGTTTTATCACGTTGTCATAAATGCTGCACGTTGATTGGCTATTGAATATTGTAAATTGTTGAATGCAATACAAAATTTGCTTATGTTTGACAAAACACAAATCTTTATCAGACTTAAAGCGAGTCTGTCCTCTGTTATATTTCGTTTCAATTTAATTCATGCATCATGGTCTCTAATACAATTTAATATCTGCACTACCAATCAGCATTGCAGTACGTTTCTAGAGCATTTGTGTTCAAGAGATTTGGTTGTAATAGGCTCTGTGATGCGTGAATTTTGTGGCCACGAAAATAAGGATGAACACAAAGGGGATAGACTGCCTTTAAGACCATGAGACTAAAGATCAAATTGAGTTTCAAAAATAATGCATATTTAGGATTTTTTCTCAAGGAAAAGTGTCTCAAAGATGCTATTCTGGCACATGCGTGCAAATTTATTCCTTAATCTTTCAATAAAGGCAGCCAATAAAAGGTAAGAAAATAGCAATTTACCGATTGGTGTCTCTTGCGACATCTTCATAAACACTTTGAACTCCAATCTCCAAACGCGTGCAACCATAAGATAACATCGAGCTATCGAAAAAGCGACCGATAGACGATGAAGTTAAGTCAGCTATAGAAATATACTTTAACAGCAAAAAACAAGGTTGAAGTTAAAAATTTTAAAGATAGACTAACTACACCGCCAGTATATATTTTTTTAAATATTTGGACGAATAGACTTTGATAGAATCTATGCTTATAGAAAGGTGACGAAAGCCTAAAACCTTCCACCAAACATTGTGTGTGCTACGTTGACTATCTGTCTTAGAAACTAAACAGCTTTTCTAGCCTAAAAGCAGTTCTCTGTACTTTTCTGCAAAGTCCAACGCACGACACTCTGAAGTAACTACAAGAGCTGCATTTTGTAACCAGGTAAGGACTAAGATTAGTCCTAAAATTTTACCTCTAAGAGCAGAAAAAACCAAATGAAAATCTTTGCAGCAGGAAGGCTATAGATTACAAAAATTGTCCCGATTTCAGAAAACACATTAGGGAAATGCCAAAAATAACGAGGAAAAACGAAGAATTGATCAATATTGGCAATCAAAGTCAGCTATAAATAAAAATCACGTGCAACAAGAAACGTGCCATTTATTTATAACAGTTTGATTATACTGAGCATACTTGAGATGTCTTTTTAGGCAGTAATCTGGTCTGGTTTCTATTGTAATTCCAATGCATTTTGACTTGCTTTTCTCTGAATACCTAGAAAATAAAATGCAAATCTATCTTCGAAAAAGGTTCAACATGGAGAAATACAGTACTTGCAATCTGGATTTAAACATATACTTTAAGGGTATTATGCCAATCAATTTTCTAAGGAATGAATTTTAAGCGATTCAATTATTAAGTAGGGGTATTAGGTTCTAAGAATTACAATTCTGTTGCTTGCATTGGTCAATTCACCCCTTCAACTAATGAACCCGCTATGAAAATATTTGAAAAGTTCGCAAATATTTTTTGACCCCAGAATTGGATTTAGGACTTGAAACTCTGGCGTGGATACAAATTTTCATATTCCTAAACCTCATATACTTGTACTTGATTTTATGAAGACAAAAAGTTTGGAAATTTATAAAGCACCAGAGCTTGAAAATTGTTGGGGGTAAAACTTTTCACCCTTTCAGTATTTATCACAATAAAATCAAAACCAAGAAGACTAGAAGTACAAAATCTGAGGTCAGAAATAATGTAGAGGGATTTTCAAATATTTCAAAAACGAGCTTCTTGACTAGCTTTTAGGCTTTAGTTATATTTTACTACTGGAAAATTGAAATATAAAATGGACCCAGGTCGAACTCACCTCCAAGGGCTAGTTTAGCCTAATTTTAACCCAGGTTAGCTGTGTCCACACTGCTAAAATCTAACCTGTGCTATTTTGTGCAGTGTGGACAGGGCTGAAGACAATCAAGGATAGCAATCAACAGCTCTCTTGGCTTATTTAAGGGGAGGATGGAAGGAAGCCAGAGCTAAAGCTCTCTTCAAATAGCCAGGCCTAAGAAAACACGTCACCTGACTGCCTCATCCACGTTGTTGCTTGAATGGCCAGACAAAGCATCGTGCAAATTTCTGATGAAGTAATCCCTGTATTCCTCATCAAGTGCCATGAATGTACCACCCATAACAATAAACTCGATCTGCGAAAATAAATTCAGGATACTGAAGACATGCTTTGCAGGGAAACTTACAAGTTTTGATAAACTTTTCTAGTAATACTGCAGGTTCTGCAGATTCGCAAATTATAAATATTTTCATTATTTAACATTTTTTTTATTAAGTGCATAATTATGTCAATATTAATCCATATTGCTTGTAATACCAGCATCGGCATGAGTTGCATCATTTTCAACTTGAGCATCCGCTTGAGTTTGTGCAGCTGGTAAAATGCCTTCCAATATAATTTAGTAACATGTTTATCCATGTTCATGTTCTGATCTTGGTCAGAGTTGCTTAATCGAAGTGAAGCTTATATCTGCCCAGAAAATTAATCATAAACTACAACTACACCATAGAGAAACGAAGGCAAATCAATGCTCAACATAAACATATTAACAATGGTGTTATAGTGAAACCATGGTTTAAAGAGAAGACAAGGCACTGGGCAGAAGCAAAGCAGTATGAGGATTGCTTTGACAGAAATGCAAGAAAACAAATTTATTGATATTTCGCTTTATTCAATTTTCTTCTCTCTCCTCTAGCAGTGTCCAGCAATATTCACTCGCACCTTCTTTGTCAACTGACAAGCGAAATGAAATTATAAAGACGTCTTTTTGTAAACTCACCTTGTCAACGCTATGTCCAAGATTCCTCAGCTAAAAATAAGAAAAAAGCCAGTAGAATACTTCTGATTAGAATTCATTTAGCTTGTGTAAAGAGATTTAGACGCTTTTTTAAGCTTGCGATAAATATATTAATACTTTTCATAACAAGTAAAATATTTCTTATATTTCTTGAACGTTTTAATTAATGGAAGGGTTGTTAAAATTAATTGATTTGGAGTACAATGCTACTCCTCACAGCTTCACCAACATATAAGATGTTACCAACTTTTAAATGTTAGCAGTTTCATGTTTCGTCGTGTGTTACCCATAAATAAGGGTAATATCAAATCTCTAATTCCTTTTTCAGGCTTCACTTGATACTTTATTCAGAATTTTTTGTATCATTTGTAGTTGCCAGCTAAGAGAAGGACTTTCTTTTTAAACTGTTGTTGGATTCAAATAAATAAACAGTAGATGATAAAAAAAATATTAATGGTAATCATACCTGTTCAACTCGATGTCTTGTTTGAAGAAATGGGTTGTATCTAGCACGAATAGCTCTCATGGATGTTGGCTGAAAGAATGAGAAAAAAATCAATGCATGCTAGAAAAATAACTCAAGAAATAACAGTGGCACTTTGCGATTACCGAGTACTAAATAGAATGTGGAAAAAAATTGTTTCAATATAGGGACACTAAAGTGTACCATGAGCTTCATTTAGACAAACGTCAGACTGAGACGCACGAGGAATTCGATGCGAAACTAAAAAAGCATTTTCAATGACATAAACATTCTTTTATCTCATTGTAAAATACAATCTTATGGATTATATAATAAAAACATGTGTAATAAAAATTCATATAAGAATTTTTCTGAGTTTTTAATGGGACAAATTTTCTTTCGATTTGATTAAGCTTCAGGGCAAAAGACACACAATGAAGTGTTTCTCCTTTATAAATAGTCATTTTATTAATATGATCATCAATATTAGTATTGAAAATGGAAAAAGAGAGCTTATGTATCTGTACACAAACACATTCTCAAAAAATTAATTAAAAAAGCATATTAACCAAAACAAACATATGCAATTCTAGGACTACTCAATTCATTCTATCTATATTACTTCCCAAACCAGTTTGCCTGCTAGAGAGGCTACCATATTGAACTTACCTCGTATCCAGTATATGACTGAGTGGAATATTCAAAATCTGAGTCAGGTCCTCCAGGGCAATATCTAAAGAATACAAAATAATGATAAGAATTTTGTTCTAGCCACCATTCTCAGGCTCCTTTCTTTGTTTAGCTGCAAGTAACCTGAGATGGAGAGACCCTAGTCCTTGATGTGGCCACCCACCTAATTCCTTGATGTCTTTGCCTGAAATTACAGTCAGCTGGCATTTTCTCTCCTCGTTCTCTTAAATAGGCTTTGCCTGAGGCTCAAACTCACAACCCTCACATCCAGGATAGTGTGTGCTAGCCACCCTGCTATCCCCACTGATAAACATAATAAACCATAAAATATTACATGAGAATGTAAGCCAGAAACACCTAAGGGCTTTTAATATTTTATCTTCATTTAATTTTTTTGTTTCATTTCAAATATCCTGTTGTTTTGAGCCAATGATAAAATATATGATATCAAGCCAATTAATACAGTTAACTTACACACATATATTGCCAGTCATATTGATGTGAGGACATCTGTGTGGCTTGCACATAACAGCCACCACTGCAATCTGTGAAAATAATAATGTATTAAAACATCTTTCTATCCTGAAAATATAGAATTATGCAAAAGAAAAGAAAGCAAGACCTGTACTAGATGAAAGTCTTAAAAGAAATTGAAAAAAACTGATTCTACACATCATCAGAATTTTTGGAGAGATAAACTTTCAAAGGTTTTAGAATTCTCAAATTTCCCTTACGTTGCTTTGCATTAGGAAGCATGCTTGAAGCTTAACTTTTCAATAAATCTATACCTACTCATAATATTAAAAATACTGTAAGACTTCTAGAAACTGGTTAATTTTCCAACAAAGAAGAAAAGGTCACTGCTTCAAATAGGTGGAGCTACAAATGTCAATGATGTAGAATACTAAACCAAGTTGAATAGTAACTTTATAATAATTAAACTTGCAAGTTTACTCACGCCAGATGCTGTCCTGACAGGTTTAGCTTTGAGCTTTGGTACTAAGGTCTAGAATATAATATAAATCAGCATTACCTAAACCAAAATACCAATACCATACAAAATACCAATGTGGTCAATAGATGTATAATATCTTCGGCTATATAGCTATGCTATCTTAACATCTTACTATATTCAACTTCCTAGAATGATAGCAAGCATAGAACTGGCTTCTTCCAAAGCAATGCTGATAAATAAATTAGCAATCATAACAAGGTAGCAAAACAGGTACAAACGCATGCTACTTCATGCAATCTAAATACCTTTTTGATCTTTAAAATCATCACACATGTCTGAGCAATTTAGTCAGATGCCAGGGAAAGTTTGTGGGGGCAGCAAGTCTCACAAAGAAAGCTTGGTTAGACCAAAATGGCCAAATAGAAATTGTCTATCTTTTATATTATGTGATTTGCTTTATGCATACATAAGAGATAACAATAATTTAATAATACTCTTCAATCAAAATACCTTTCTGTGAGAAGCAGGAACAGCAGCTATAATATCTACCAATCTAGGTTGAGATGATAATCCATATTTCCGGCAAACACTGCCTTTCAGCCTAAGAGATAAATTTCAGAAAAATATTGATAATTTATGATAAAAAAGTTTCAAAACATTTGATCAATTAATAACAAATTTTACAACAAAGGACCTTCATGAAAAGTTGCAGAATGTCAAATGAGTAGCAACCTAACAAATTTTCTTTGCATGGTAATCTTGCCTTGTGCTCATGAGGCACCAACATATGCTTAGTAAGAATATTCTAATTGCTGAATACAAAGAAGAACTGGCAAAAGCTGTAGTGACTTTTCCCACCTTTTCAAGAAGAGCACTAATTTGTTTTTACTCAAAAGGGAACAGATTAGTGGCATCAATTGTATCCCTAAAATTTTGTAGTTTAACAATGCACATATGCAGCAACAGCACAGAGAATTCCTCTTGGGATGAGTAGAAAAAGCAACAGCCAATCCAGAGTGGGGCACTGCATAGTAGACACATTCACTCTTTTTTAGAGTGTATTGGATCGCTATTTATTAAATCAGCCTGGGACCGGACTTACCAGATTTTTGAAAATGATATCCGGCCTCACAGGATTTTTCATCAACATAAACTACTGTAACTTATTGTATTGCTAAACCAGCATTTTAAAGACCCCAACTGCATTGCAAAGTAACGTTCTCTGTCTTAGGTTCCATTATGTAGCAACTTGACTGGGATGACTCCTCAACAAAACCAAACTAGAGATTCGAAGGGGTTTTGAGGGATCTTAGGTCAATTACATGGAGCTTAGCCACAAGTTATTAATTTTTTTAGTGCTTTGGCCCTTCCCTATTCCAGTCTTGGGAGTAAACTGTGAAAATAAAAGAAATCAATCTGCTGGCATATATTTACCTGACTTAATCTTAACAATTTGACCCAAACTGCCATAGGATACTTAAGAGTCTCTAGAGACTTCAGAGCCAAGTGATGAATATGGTAGTTACCTTCTACTCTCCCTCCCTCTCTCTCTCTCGCGAGAGACTCGTTAAAAAAATCCGATCGATTGACCAGATTTTTTCATTAATCCGGCCGGAACTGGATATCTGATAAAATGGAGATCCGGCGCCGGATTACCTGGCTAACTGGATATCCAGTACACCCTTAAATCTTTTTCCTTTGTCATCCTGAGCATAATACAAGTGCACTTTCAGGCTTAGTAAACATATCTAGATATATGTCCATGATGTATACCTACTTATTGAGATTGATATCTTTCTTCTTCTCGTGAGCATCAATTAACTGAGAAATAATCTCAGAAATTGTCAGCAGCATCAACTCAGCTGGTGATAGATTAGGATCTGAAACAAAAGCATATCCATTTTCATTTATAATATAATTCTTATTTAATCAGGTTGGATGACAAAGGCCCAGAGCTGTTAAAAAAGTGACAAAAAAAAGATTCAAAGGTCTCTACAGTTTTGCAATCTTAGCATATGAACAATGGGCCTATAATGAAAGGAAAGCGTTCTAATCTAGGCCTTATTTAATTGGTAACTGGCTGGTCTATCAATTTTTGAATAACAAGCCAGAAATAATTCAGTGTTATCAGCAGTCTTACTCTGTCTGCTCACAGGATTTCTGATTTGCTATTGCAGATGCACGTTTCAAGCTGATTTCAACAACAAGCGGCAATGATTGAGTGAAGGACAAATCACAAAACGGAAGGTTAAGTTATATCTAGACTAGATAGATAGGCCTAGGCCTAATAGATGGCCAATAGAAAACAATTTGATGACACCATAGATCTCGTTAGCATACAGCAATACAAATACAATCCTAAATACTTACCAACTTTGGGTCTATTTTTACCCATGTCTACAGTGGATAAGATCGGACAATCACACGAAATTCAAATGAAAAGAAATGAAACTATTCCCTCCACCATTTTATATGAAACCTCATTTTTAACCTCCTTTTCAGAGTGAGACCAATGAACGTCTGTTTTGAAATCGTGATGTTCGCGCTAAAACACGTGGCTATTTCAAATCAAATAATTCAATTTTTCTATTTACAACAATAAATTAAAAGAATACAAAGTTAGGACTTCTCTACTTTATATACATTAATGTTTACTCTACGGTGAATGATCCATCCACTTCATCCAAATTCTCTCGGTGAAACTTAGACCAATATCCTCGAATACATAACACACATGTTCGTAATAAATGAAAATCATCAATCGATTGTTGGACACATACGTTTGCTATCCTCACAAGGTAATTCTAAGCACGGCTCATTTAAGCAGTGCGACCCCAATTCCTTCCAATGCGACCGCACCTCACGATTCCTTTTACATGGAAAAACATTAAGCTGGCGAGATTGACCTGGGTGGAAATCAAACCCACAATACTATACAAGTTTTTCTAATCAAATTCGATAACATATTCAATGCTTTGGGTTGCTTTTGAAGGTTATTGATTTAAACTAAACTTGGCAAGTAATTCCAAAGCAACAACTTTGAGCGAGTAACAACAAAGTACCCCCTAAATATGGTATTTTCAGACACCCCTTGTCATCAACATACATCAACTAAAGATTCAACTTTGGGTGTTTGCAATTACTGAAGTCTTACTTATTTGACTCTAGAAAGCATAGTCATCTGGGTATACTACTAGGTTGTGTATACAAGGGTAAAAAATGAAGACATTTCAGGAAAAAGAAATAACATTATTGTGAGGTATTATGTATCATTGCAAAAAAACTACAATTGTATAATTAAGTACATAATACAATTACTCATAAAACAACTGAATTATCAATTTCACATGATCTCAGTCTGCTGCTTCTCAGAAACAAACTTTTGAAAATGTTCTCCATAAAAGTTCCAGAAATTCAATTGATCTTGCTGAATTACCAAAGGAAGGATCTGTCAAATTGCCATAAATGTTGATGGAGTGAAGTAATTCTGAAATATGAAGACCAAAATTTTCATTAAGAATCTTCTCAAAAAAATAGCATATTCCTTGATTTGGAATTAACAATTCCTTTTCATATATTCTATGACTACATAGTGAAGAGCATTTTATAAATAGGTAACTAAGTTGAATTGTTATTGAGCTCATCAATGTGACATTAGATGGCTTCTCCGGCCAACATCACATGACCCCATTAAGCTATATAAATCAATAGACTCTTACTGAATATAACAGCATTCTATTGAGATACATCCTAGTAGAGATAAAAAACGCTCAGATGGCCCCTGTGCATACTGTTCATCACAATTCAGTGTTTTAGCAAAAGCACAAATCATCACAGCGATTATTAATATTTTTTCACACCAACCTGAACAAACACAAGCTGCAGAGGTTTGATACAAATTGATCCATTCTTACCAACCTGGATGTGAAAAGACATGACAAACATTTAAAACAGAGAAAAATAAAACAATTTCTGGATAACCTTTTGTCTGGATGTCTGATCAGCAAGGAGCAGAAACAACAAGTAATTTCAAACAAGAAAAGACTAAACCTAGCTGTATATTCACAAAACTGCATGCAGACTTATGCAATCAATTGAAAAATAAATAAAAGGCCTCAGTTTATGGTGTGAAGTTTTGTCTTCAACTCGACAATCAGAGTGGTGCATGATGTTTCATCATTGGCCTTTGCTTAACTAAAGAGACTTTTAGCAAAATCATAATAACTTAAGATATCATACCTCCATAACTTGAAGGCAGTACAAATTCCAACATTACTAACCAATTCCAACTGGAAAGAACTGAAAAGAAAAAATCTAATACAGGCACTGTTTGAAATCCAAAACCAGATCGCAAGAACAATCTAATGGTGCTCAGTTTTAAAAAGCTCTTTTTGATCTTCATACATAAGTAATCAGAATAATTAATATCATCACAGCACCCTTGATAAGCTTGATCTAGATGAATATCTGTCAAAAACAATTTAAATAAAGGCAGTAAAATTACTTTCTAACCAAAGAAGACTAACAAACCTGTTGAAAATTGCCCAACGAAGTTTAGCAGCTCCATAGTGGCCAATCAGTTTTATGCTACCTGCATCAGTGAATGAATAATGATCATAATACAAAGAAATGAGCATCACTTTCTCATATTGCTAAGTTACAACTGTGGGTTGGT
>JAACYV020087005.1:0-11197 GCA_009936425.2 Chrysaora fuscescens
TCAACAAATAATTCAAGCTAAAAATCACGAAGTGCCCCCAATGATTTTAGCAAGCATTGCAGTTCACACAGATGACTCAAGGCTTTCACTTACCTTGTTACTGGATTGGCGATTCCCATGCTAAGCAATAATGACTTCAATTCCACTGTCTATCAAAACGATTCCCATTATTTTTCCATTACAATTCACGCACTACATCAAACTTAAAACGATAGTAATATCATAATAATAAACATGTCTATTATCGTCAACTAACCACAGCCCAATCCTAGCATCACAAGATCCAAATCTACAAAGCTAGGCTTATAGACAGCATTATAAGATAGCATTGGAAGATAGTATAGTATATAGACACGTAGTTGCAAGGGCGAAGTTATAAATTTCATTACAGGGGTACGCAGAGCATATTTGCCTACCAAAGGGTGTGGCTTTGCACCAACCACACCCACTATTTTAGAGTCTGGTTATGGAAACTAAAGTAAATGGACTTGGCCTGTTATTGTCAGCTAATGTTTCTCGAATTTAGGAACTTGTGACTTTTTCTTGAAGTTGTTTTGATTTTAATGCTAGTGTTTTCGTGTAAATCATTTGATATCATCAATAAGTCCAATCGACGATGCTGTATGTAACTACTGCTTCAAAACTGTAACAGCAAGATGAGATATAATACACAGAAAAGCATTGGGGGTAAAACGCCCCCCGCAAAACACCTTTGGTGACGCCCCTTGTATCCTCATAAATTGAAACAACCAATTTATGGGTATACAAGCATGGAGCCAGGAAATGTCACAACATACGGGATGAAACAAAGCACGAAACCACGGCATTTTCCTAACAAGAAACCAAGCCAGATTGTTTGAAAATAAGAAAAATAAAAAATAACCTAGAAAATTACATACTTCATCGTCAGTTATCGAAACCTGTTTCTCTTGCAGCTTTGAGCAAAATTTTTCTGCAACATCTACCATTTCCTTTGCCTTCAAGAAAATTCATCTGCATCAGATTTTATTTGCATAATCGTAATTGAGAAATGGAAGGAGAGACATCTCCATTATTCTCGTGCCCAGTTAGCTCAGTCGGTAGAGCATCAGGCTTTTAACCTGAGGGTCGCGGGTTCGAGCCCCTCACTGGGCGATACTTTTCTTTTTTTCTTAATTTACGCTCAAATTAATAATCTGTAATGGGTCACTTAAAGTTTGTTCATAAATCAATATAATTACATTATTGCTGCCTTGCTTTATTTCCTTTTTAAATTATTTTGTCCTTTTTACTAGGTTTTAGCGAGCAGACGACGCTCCCAAAAAATGGCAAATCTGAGTAAATAAATTCAAAATATATACAATTCAATTCACCTTTTCCATCAGAGCATCCAGATCTTTGAAAGCCTTGAAAGGTGCAACAAAAAAATACAGTTGCTAAGAATATATATAGCCTTATCACATGAATAAACGATATAATTTAAATTTCATACGTTTGACATTACAATCATCAGTTATAGAAAATTTACTCTAATAGCACCAAACCGCATTACTCTGCAAAAAACCAGTGAATGCACTTAGCCACAGCGGATTTTTAAAAAAATTATCGTGTCTACTTATGAACTTTCACTAAGCTATAAGCCTAAGTATCCAAATAACTTCTAACAAGAGCATTTAGCCCATTATTAATTTTTTTAGTATATAGGTATATTCTCTTTCGATGATTTATCGTCCAATTCCGAAAGGCAAAAAGCTCTCGAAGTTATCCAGCAAATGTAATTTCAATTTCAAAAAATCCCTAAAACAATTTATAAAAAAATTGTTAAGCGATAAATCTTTTAGCTACACTTAAAAAAAGAAATTATTTGTCTCTCGTCGCATTCATCCTTCAGTTATGAAGAACTTAGATTCAACTGATAAACAGATAGGTTGATTATCTGATTCGTTCTCTGTTAATCTTAGAAAGAACAAATCAACTCCTCTATTTCTCCTAAATCCATTGCTTACCTTGTTGATGGATTGATCAGTATCTCGGTATTTTTCCTCCATTTTACGCTGAATGCCTCCGATGCCTGCATGTCTATGAGATACCTAAGTAGGACATAAATTATTTAAGTGATTTCAATTTCAAATCAAATTTCTTAACACTTTAGTATTCTATTGCTATCTATAATACTAATGTCTATAATACTAATCACTGATGGCCCGTTTTAGTTAAAAGCAACACAGCTGATATGACTGGTAGCTAGGGTAGAGGCAGGGTTAAATCACTTTAGGGTTAAATCTAAGATCTCCTAAAATCATCTCCATTCAAATAACTTTGATTAAGATCACTAGTATGTTTAAGTGCATTTCCATCCAGCCTTTTATAGAGAAAACTGATAAGATCATTGAAATAGGACGCAAGATTTTCAGTCAGTCCTCGGCCAGACCTGATATTCACAATAAAGTGTTGTGGCCCAGGAGTTGCAGAATTTTCTTGAAAGTGGTGGGCCATTTTTAAGAGCTACTGGGCCATCTGGTTCATCAGTACATTAGTTAAAAAAGACTTGATAAAAGCTTCACTTCACGGTAACATAATATTTCCATAGACAGTCAATACAGCAAAACCCGCATAAAAAACCTCCATTTTTCAAGTTTAGTCTAGCAGCGGTTCTTAATCCTGGAGTCAAAATCATCGTCTTATATCTTTACTCTTAGTTTTTAATGAACTTTATAGCTAAATATTTCTCAAAACGTCTAAGGAAAATTTAGCCTATCTAGTTCTTTTATGCAGGTTTTTACTATTCTTTGCGCGGCTGCAGGACTATTACCCTGTTTAATCTAGGAACTCTTGTTAGGTCAAAGCAAGCGCTGTTGTTGATTGATTGGCACATACACTTGCTATGCTCGCAAGGTATGGGTTTTGCGCTATGCGCAGACAGAGGGGACCTCTGAATAGCTAGAGCTAATCAAAGGTATGCGACCCTAGTCCTTCCTTTTGACGTGACCACACCACGTGATTCCTTTTTGCCTTGGCCTGGAACTACAGAAACTAGCAATTTCTATCCTCACTCTATCTTCCAAGGCTCGAACTGACAACCCTAACAACCAGGGGATGAATAGATATCGTTATATTCTGTCTTCTTCTGTCGTTTCTATTCTGGATCTTCTCTGACGTTTTGCAGTGACCAGAATTATGATAAAATTAAGCACAATCAGGAGGCCTTCTTACATTAATCAACAGAAAATATATTTTTTTACTATATTATATACATATTTTTTATATTCAAATACCAAAGGAACTGGACTTGTTTTCAACTGCTCAGAAAAGGTTGCGTATGAAAAGTGGGAGGAAATCATTTAGAACCATAGCCTCTGAACAAGGGCTAACCAAATACTTATTCTCGCATAAAATTCCTAACACCATACTTACAGCAGGCTTTTTCTGCACCATTGGTTGTGCATTTTCAGCAGTTACCCATTTTTTATTTGACAGGGCATTTTGAAATATTGACTGAAACTAGATAAATGAGACCAAGATATACTAGATATCAATATGATACATTTAAAGCCGCATACACACACTATGTAGTATATACTGAATTCTATATACTTCATCAGAAATAAAATATATATAAAATATAAATAAAATAAAATAATTTCTGATGAAGCGTAAGCGAAACGTTAAACTTGACTACTCTATATTTTCGAATTCTTTTTTAAATTTATATAGTTTATATTAAGTTTTATTTCTGATGAAGCTGAATGCTATATAGATGTTTCAATTATAAAAATCTTTCTCAATGAGACATGAATTGAAGTCAAATGATTTAAGTAGAGTGCTCGAACTAAGGCTCGCTCAAACGTGCCATGTTGGCTTGTAACTTAGCTATTTCTAAGAAAAATCAGGAAAAGCAACTAACAAAGCTGTAGAAAATGCACAATTAAACATTTCAAAAGTCATAAAGAAACATAAAACTGAATTAAACAGCTACCTCCGTTTGCCCTCCAGATCTAAATGATAATTTAATATTGTTGTATGGACTACTGTATGATGGTCCTGGCTCCTTTTCAGCAGGTGGTTTCTTTAAGTGTACGTTTATCTTTGCACTGTCGGAAAAAATGGCATTTAAAGCCTTTCAAGCTGAAGACCTGATACAGGCCTATCGAGGTCAAACATTTACAATATCATATATTTGCTCCCATTGTTAAGATTGGTATGAGCACTTTGATTTTACAAAGTTTGAGCTTTCAAATATTATGCTTCTCATGGGTAAGTATGTGCAAAAGCAATTTTTGATAACACAAATATATGCCAAAGTTAAATAACAAGTTAATGAGATGCTGAAAAAATCAGTTGTCATTTACTTTCTAATTTCTCTTCAGATATGCAGAACACTTAAGAAACCTATTTAAGTCTATACACTTTGCTTTTGACATATGTTGAAAGTAACTACTGCCAAACATTCAAATATTGTGGTCTAAATCATTTGGCGATTAATTTGAAATAATCCTCCAACTGAGGAAAACGAAAGCTGTGCTCTCTTATAATTGTTAAGCTGAGTGCTGATGTGCTGATACATTGTTTCCATCCCATCAAAAGGCCTGTCCGTAGTAATGAAAGAAGATTTTCATCCAAAAAAATGATGATTATTCAGTTACCTTTTGAACAATCCTGCACTCTCTTCTTCCAGTTTTGTAACCAAATTTAAAGAAATGGCAATTGTTCTATCCTAAAAAGAAGCCAGAAGTATAAAAGGTTGTATAAGCTGATTCATATTTAGTATTTGATACACACAGTTTAATGTCAGTTGACTACTTTATGAAGGGCACAAAACTTGAAGTGGTTTCTTAATTGGAAAAGTAATATTTGTACTTTTAGACTAAATATGCTGAGTAAGGAATTGGTGACAGCTCTGATGCTGAATGGACATTTATAAGCTGCTAAATACTACTTGCTCTGTCCTATTTAGAAACATGTCTAAAGTTTGAGTAATGGCAAAGACACACTTGGAAGTGGTTCACATCTTTGTTGCCTAAAGCCAAACCAGAAGCTGAAGGAAGTATGTTTGCTTTGGTTTATTTAAAAAAATAAAGAGCCTAAAAGGTGACAGGTAAACAACTGTTGTTTTTAGCATTTTAACACTTTTCAAATTGCCAATCTTTTTCATTTTACATTCACAGGACCCTTAGTTATAGCACTATTTTAACTTCTTGCAAAAGGCTCATCCTGTATAAATATGATTATCATATTTTTGATCATTAATGTTTATTCAAAAGTGCCATACTCTCCAGTCTGGGAGAATTATGTAAGGCCTGCTTTGTATTAGATCAAGTGCCAACCAAATTCAAATAATGTAAACTAAGTCTACTGGGTAAGGATTGTTTACCAATCACATGATGAAGTGCTAAAAACATTTATTGATCATAAAACCTGTTGTATGCTGTCATCCCAGATGAGTCTAAAATTTGTTAACTTCAGTGTACCATTTTCAAAAGATGTCTGTGGAAATGAAATAATGATGATATAAGAAAGACCATTTAGGAGCTGATATTCAAGGGCCTTGAGATACAAGGGCTATGGGGGGTGTGTCAAGCCAAATCAAATCAGGTACATTTCTGAGTATTCTTATTTCCTTGCCTGAAAAGTACAGCTGCCTTCAGCTCTTTTATGTTATGTTAGGTAGAAGCTATCTCACATAATTATTAGAAGCTTGGCTATATCTGACAACTGTACAAACACACAGATTCTAAGTCGTTATGGCCCATAGACTGTTATTTCTGTGTTCTTCTAAAACCCATCAAAGTCACATTAACTAGGAACTGGCTGATGTGTGGTCAGAGGTTTCTTTTAGGGACTATTAAACCAAACCAACTGCATTGGTGGCATTGGAGGTGGTCACTGCCAGAAGGTTGCTTACAACATCAGTGGTTCTTTTAAATGTTGCAATTTCTATGAGATTGAACTATCATAAGACATTCTGACAGCTCTCATTCAAGGAAGCAGAGGAAGAGGGAGGACCACAAAGACAATACTGGGACTCCATGAAGGAGATCACTGGAAAGAGCATGAGCAAAACAACTGGGATCTATCAGACCTATCCGAGTGACACTGTGAAGATCACCAGAAGTCAGAATCAACTTGAGGGCACAGGGTGACAAGGTGAGGTGGGGTTTGAACCAAAAAAAACTTCCAGCCAAGGAGCAAGTACTAACCACTACACTATGCACTTCTCTTAAGGCTGCATGGCACATAAAATTAAATAAATTTGCAATGTATTGGTTTGTGCAGGAAGTTTTACCCATCTTGTCAGGTCCTCCTACTCCTGATGTGACCACAACCAGAAACTATATTCTTGTTATCTTTTCCTTCGATTGAATAACAGATAAATGGCAATATCTCTACAAGAGGAGAGCAGAGAGCTCACTTTAACCCAGTCCCCAAATACGGACTAACCTGGCTTATAAGGAAGTTAGGCCACATCTCAAAAAAAAAATTAACAGTATTTTTCTGCACATTATACGTTTACTTACTTTATTGTCCCCATCATAAATTCTCACACCACCCCTGTGTGTTAGCACTACTTCCTTGTCCTCGAGTTTGTTTGCCGAAATCCACACAAAGCGATCCATGTTAAACCAGCAACACTTTTTAGGACTAGATACAAGACAAAACAAGAACCAAAGTAAAGGACAATTTGTTGTTGTTGCTGCGCCTGCTTTTGTGACACGGACATGAGGTAACTAATAAAAAGACAGCAAAAATCCAATAATTTTCAATTTTGGTATATTTTTGCGCATAACAGCTTCATTACAAGAACGCAGCTATATTACAATTTCTAAATAAACATAGATATCTACAGAATATAAACAATAATTCGATAACTAAATACAATTTCAAACTATCATGTGCTCTTGTTCTTTGATATCAACTATAATCCTGATTAAATAACAAATATCATAGAACAGTAAATAAACAAAAATCAAAGCATATGTACATTTATTGATAGCACGGAATTAATCTCAAAGAAATTGATAATTCATATGCCAGGAAGTGTCTTAGTGAATTACTGTCGTGCATTAGTTGTAATTTGAAATTTTTTGGTCTATGGCTTTAGAATTCGAGTCTGCATCAGAATTGCAGAAATTCTACATAGTTTTTGTCACCAAAACGCATATCTTTGAAGTGAAATGTCTTGTACTTCACTGACTCTGAGTAGCAAAAGGAAATAGTTAGCTAATCACATTTGGCTAGAATTTGTCCTCTCCATAATGTTCACACTGATAAAATGGTATTAGCTTGGTATTAGCTAAGTGTTGGTATAATTCATCACTTTCAAGTACATTGTTGTAATTTTTTTATTAATATCTGATTTATGGGTATTCAGTTTACTTACAACATACCATTGCTCTGAAAACAAGAAAACGAAACAAACATTGTAAACCAGTCAATAATGAGACATACCTTATTTGAACTTCAAACCCTCATCGTAACACACACCTACCCTAACCGGCAACAGAAACCCTAACCCCCTAAATATTGACTTAAAATCTGTAAACCTGTTTTTGGAAAAATATTAAGTTTCGCTGAAGGCTATGGAGCTTCTCATCTACATATAGCAAATACAGAGACTTCAGGGTTAATTCATCTTTTCAGAGGCACATGGTAAGAAATTCGAAATAACACGACAAACCACGAAGTTTCTGATCATGTTTTAAGCATACGAATACTGTCTCAAGAAAACTGTCTAACATTTTCCAAGTCTCAGCAATGCGTGTGTTTGCTTCAATTAGCATCCGACACATCATGAAGGTGGGAGCATGGTGGGAGCGAGGCACCTTAACCTTTCTGTGGCCATAGAATACATCAGAAAGCATCAAGCAATCAAATCTAGGGAAATCCTTTCACAGAATCGCCCGAGTTACTATCGACGGGTAGCACAAACGAGAGGTCATCTAGTAGGCCTACAGAGTCTTCTGAACGATAAACGGGAAGCGTCGGATCCTTTGCATTAGTAGGTACAGATGCGTTTACAGCAGCATTTGAATCGCCAAGATGACTCGGCGAGGTAGTGCGGTTCTTGCTCTGGTCATTGTTCGCTTTGAATTTCGCCGTCAGATCTTTGAATTTGTTTATGTAATCGATGCTGCTCTCATCCATCAACGACTCGAAAGCAATGACAGGCTAAAGAAAGAAAAATAATTGCAAAGATAACATTTTGATACAATAAAACCATCATATATTTTTATCTATAGAAAGCTGTTTAAAATAGCAGCTCTAAAATAGCTAATTGAGGCATATTTAATTTAAAAATTGGCATTGAATTAAATTCGCTAAGAATAAATTCGCAAGTAAAAAAATATACACGTACAATTGGTGGACTTAATACAAGATAAAAAGACAATATAGGGTTGATTGGCTGTCTATATTGTGTTATGAACCCAATCTGTTGAATAAACTGCCTAGAAACCGAGGCTTTTGATTCTTTAATCTCATTCGATAGTTTTCTCCACAGCTTACACTACGAGTAAGTGACAGTTTCAAAAACGATTGTTCGAGCTTTGGTAACTTGAATATGGCAACTATTTCTTGGTTCGTATCGGGTTCCTCTCTCAAAAAATATTTATCTATCATAGACTTGGGTTTTGAGGCTGATTTTATAGTATACATCTCTGACATTAGCAACTGCATAACTCGTTTGAGCACAGAGTTCTCAACACGTAGAGTATCATAAAAGTTACAATCTGGACCTTTACATCTCATTCGAAATGCATTCGGGTGTAAATATGTTTATCTTTTATTGAGATTGCTATCAAGGAACATCCATATAAGTTGGCCGCAACTGGGCATGGTTTTAAACTGAACTGTGCCTCTTTAACTACCAGACGCTTTTATCCGGTTCTTCAGTTCTTCTATAGAAGTCTAATAATAATTAGTTTTAATGCAGTAAAACTTATGCAATATACGTACATCACCACCAGGCTTCATCAATAACGAATCTGAGTTAAACGACTTCGTTGTTGTAGAATACTAGAATTGAAAAATAAGAATATATTTTCATTAGAAACTATTTACCTCGTATGTATATTATCAAGATAAAATAAGAGAACTAGTTCTCTTATTTTATCTTGATATTGTGAATTAGAGAACAAAACTGACACACAATGAAAAAATTAAATACTATGCGGCAAAAGAAATAAATATATAATAAATAGCTATTCAGAAAGTCGTGCATGCATGAAGAAAAGAGAAAGGAGACTTGTTTTGAAAGATGAAATCTTTTCAAAGCAAAGGAAATTTGCCAGTTAGAAACAAACATTTTGCGTAACAAATATCTTTCGCGGTTGTTAAAAAAAAGGGCGGCGACATCGCTGACGATAAAGGACAAAACTGATCAAAGTTTGTTTGTGGGTTTTTTGTTTGTATTGTTTTTTATTAACTATTTTCATATGTAGCTAGTACATTGAAGAGACATTCTTTAAAAGCTGAGTTTGTTTCAAAAAATTTAGTAGTAACTACCAAAAACTAAAGACCTACCTGGGACATTGGGCTCTTGACCTTGTCTTTCTTGTTACTAACTCCTAAAAAATGGAAGTCGTAGTGAGTTATATTAGTTATATCCGATCTTGACTATTGATATTTAATATAAAACTTGTTCGACAAATATGTAGCTACGCTATTATTACCACACGTTAAATTCTCATATGATTGTACCTTATAATTACATTGAATTAAGTAGTGGCTACCTTCTGCTTCATTGGTGCCATTTTGATTCCAAATTGCACAAAATAAGATTTACCGTACAAAACATTAGCTACTGCTAAATCAAATAAAGCAAATGGCGAAAAAAGGTTATCTTTCATGTTGAATGAGTTTGTAATAAAAACAGATTGTTTAACGCAACGCCTTACCTAGAAGACTTCCAATGGAGATATCACTAGTCTAACACAGAGAGAGAAGAAAAAATGTCGATTAATGCAGCGTCAATGAAGGATCGATAAATTTAGCTAGGTAGCAAAATAATGCGACACTATACAAAATCTCTACTCTGTTACTTTATAGAGACCTAAGCATTATTGTTGCAAGTCAAGAGCTGATGTAGCATATACAGGAACCATTCTGAACCTAACAATTTTCAGATCTTCAAACAGCGATCTCTAAGAAATAAACTTTTTTAAAACCTCCGTCAGATAAATATTTTGTGGGAAACGTTGTAACAAATTCAATTGGAAATCAAAAAAATGAACATGTATTGTTTGACATAAAAAGTCACAACTGTTCAGATCAAAATTATTAGGGGTCCAATGTCACAAAGTAAGCCTGCTACCTTTGAAAAATTACATAAAAACAAGATGCTTTGCATTACAGATAAAATTGACAGTAGGTTATTGAGAGAAATTATAACTTGAATACCTGCAAGATCGTTTTCTTTCCTTCTTCTTTCTTCTGACTTTCACCTAAAAAGTTGAAAAAAAGGTAAAAATGCTTCAAAACTACGTTGCTGAATACTAAACGACCCAGCATGATACTTGATCAGATATTTTTAAAGGGATTGTTCAGGCAAGTTTTTTTGCGAAAAAAATCAAGACTACAAACAGAAAATCACTAAATTATCAGCTGTCTTCTGAACGCTTGATTGAGGGGATGGTCGAATTGTTTTAGCCCGAGGCTATTCAGTGGTCCCTCTGCGTCTAGTGCATAAAACTCATCTTCCAAAGAAAGCAATTGTATATCTATCATCAACAACGTTTGCTTACGGCTTTTATATCTAAATACATTATTTCAGCGATACTGAAGTACAACCCTCCTCGAATGATATGAAATGAAAAAAGAGAAACATGAACAAATAACTTCGCATGAGTTGTGTTTGAGTAGTGATACGAATAAATAAATTTGTATGTTAGAAATCTACATGACTCATCTTACCTAGCAGGGTTCCGATAGAAATGTCACTACTCTGAAAGAAAAAGAGAAGCTCCATATACTATGCTCCAGGACACAGTCTATAACTGATGAATTACAATACAAGTAACATATACTATTACGTAGACAGCTTCTTGATATAGTTGATCATTTAGGAAATCAATTACATACTTAGACATTCATATTAGATATATGTCTTTTTAACAAGTTTATACATGCCCTCCAAGCAGAATATGACTTCAAAATAGGACATTCAATAGGTTTTGGGATTAAGCAGTTCATAACCAGCATGTGACCACCTCACATCTTCAAA
>JAACYV020087116.1:0-11195 GCA_009936425.2 Chrysaora fuscescens
CTTTTTTTTCTCATTCATCAAAATTTAATAACACTGTAATAAGTTATCATATGAAAACTTAGCATGAATTACCCAGGCGATATGATGACCCAGCTGGGAAAGGGGCACCGGGCCCTATAATATGTACATTCAAAGATATTTATCTATAAGATGCTATTTGTACATATCTTGATTTTTCAAGGGCATTAAATTTGAAAGAGAAGATGGACAAATTGTAAAAAAGATTGAGGCGATTGAGGCTGATTTTTCTGAAGGTAAGAAATGATGGAAGCATATGCTTATTCATTTGTTACTTCAAAGGGCCTTAACTCAAAAATTGGAACGAGAACTTCAAAATATTTAATAAAATTTTCTTGCCGCATTCCATACGTGCCATTGTGGTTGATGCTGTGTTCTGGCATACAAGTTTTAGTTGGCATAAAATATCGACAGCAGCGTAAGTAAAACAATGCATGTAATATATTGAAAGGCCAGCATCGTAAAAATCCCAACAATGACCAAATTTTAGTCCTTCTCTTCATTCTCAATATGATACTGAGATAGCCTGGCCGTAGCGGAGAAACGAAAGGCACAAATGCTTGGTAATACTGGATTAGTTTTCTGTTCATCAAACCAGGTTTAAGCATTGCGATTATGCAAATGAAAGCTTTTTGCTACTTTACAGTATCTTGATTTCTATTTCGAATAGAAGTTAAGTTTGGCAGTAATGCATTTTATTATTATCTTCCTGACAGCCCCATCAAATCTGATTACGAGGCTGTCAAAGCGTGCATTTATCCGACTTCCAAATTGCAATCAAGTAGATCTAAATGTCATTGCACGCTGCGACCCTAACAAAATTGCTGCAAAGTGTAGATTTATGGTAAGATGTAAGCATACACCAAATGTAGGATGGGTTTGTCCTGGCACGATGTTGAATTCGTCTCTGATATGCTGTGATTATATATGTAGATGATCTTCTATGTATCTTATTTGCTGTGTATCGTTATGTAGATGATCTTCTATGTATCTAATTTACAATGTATTGTTATGTAGATGATCTTCTATCTATCTAATTTGCTGTGTATTGTTATGTGAAGGATCTTCTATGTATCTAATTTGCTGTGTATTGTTATGTAGATGATCTTCTAAGTATTTCATTTGCTTTGTATTGTTATGTAGATGATCTTCTATGTATTGTATGCTTTGTATTGTTATGTAAATGATCTTCTATGTATCTAATTTGATGTGTATTGCTATGCTTCTATGCTTTGTATTGTTATATAGATGATCTTCTATGTATCTAATTTGCTGTGTATTGTTATATAGATGATCTTCTATGTATCTAATTTGCTGTGTATTGTTATATAGATGATCTTCTATGTATTTCATTTGCTTTGTATTGTTATATAGATGATCTTCTATGTATCTAATTTGCTGAGTATTGCTATGCTTCTATGCTTTGTATTGTTATATAGATGATCTTCTATGTATCTAATTTGCTGTGTATTGTTATGTAGACGATCCTCTTGATGTAGCTTCAGCGAATAATAAAAAAGCACCGTTGATTCGTTATTTTGAGTACTTTGACCTGTTGACCTTCAATTTATCGTCCACAAATTTTATAAAACAAGCTTCTTTGTTCGGCTGTTGTTTCGCTATGTTACTTCATCGTTATTTCGGCAGGAAGATAATAGTCAATGAACTATTGTAAGATTAGTTAGTCATGAAGCAGCAGAGCCAAATCTTTAAAACGTCTTTCGTTAATACATAATATTTCATTAACCAGCTTGCGTGCCGATTTTCTGCTTTTTTCTGGAGACCTCACAAAACAGTCTCCAATCACACTTACATTACATGTCATCTTCTTGAGATAAAAAAAACAATGAAACGATCAGGGTTGTCAACCGAAGATTCAAAAGGTGTTCAGGAATAGCTCTGCGCTTAATAATGGTATTAACATCAATTTTAGCATTTTAAAAAGCTACAAGATACTTCTCGTAAACCAGATACATGGCATGTCAAAAAGGAAAAACGGGAAACTCAATTTCAAATTCGTATTCAAGACCATTGAAAACAAAGAATCAGTTATCTATATACTTTTCGTTAAGGAGTTTGCTTCTTTTAGAACAGTAATAATCTTAAGACAATGAACATTATTTGTGAATATTGACGAATGAGTATTACAAGGCTGCAGAGTAAATTACACAGATTATTTACAAGTTTATCGGCTAGAAAAATCCCTGGATTATACCCCTCTACTTTAAAGCGGTGTAGAGTTTCATACGAAACTCTTTCGAATTTCAATGAATCTTAATACATATTTACACAGGCATCATAAAATTGTTTTATTGCCTAACAATCACCAAGCTTCCATATAAAACATTTCTGGAAGAGCTACAAGTACAAAAACCGAATAATTTAAGGTTTAGTGAGCACTGTTTCCACTTAAATCAGGTTATAAGGAAATTTCTGTCAAAGGCTGTAGCCCAAAATCTGGAAGATTTGTTGTTAACAGAGAAACCAGCAACGAAGAGATCGAAAATGATTAACTGTTCTAATTGCAGACAAATATAAATTGCAGTTTTGCTTGCTGATGCTTTCTTCATCTTATCATCATCTTTTTTTACAACACAATTCGCATTCTAGCAATTCTGCGTGGTTTTCAAAAGTGCAATCTCTGCATTGCCATTGATCTAAAGCGAAATCAAATAAATCAGGTTGAATAATCAGGTAGCACGTTAAATGAATAAGTCAAAGCAAATGATAGGACATGCTTATCATGGCTACACTAGTTTCATTCAACAGTTTGCCGTTTGCTGGCAAATCACTCTGTTGAAGCTATTTTTGCGAAGGAAAACAATGTTATGTAAAATGAATCAAACAAATTCAAATTTTATTATCCTTGGTGCTCCTAGTCATGAGGCGTGCATTTCAAGACTTCTCTGGTCCGATATCTAGAAACACCATGGGATTTTAAGACAAGAGTTTTGAAAATAAATTAGTGCTACAGTGATGCTGTTGATCGGTACGCTAAAACACCAGCCTCTGCGTAATCTTATTGCGAAGGGAGACAACAGAGTCATTTCATTTGCTCTTCTAGTTATCAAGGTATGAACATTGAATTATATGTCAGCCTTTTCGGATATATTTTCAATCCCAGCCAAAAACTAAAAGCAAATTTCAATTTTAGTTGTATCTTATCATAGTAGTGTCGTAAATTGTGAGATGAATTCTAAAACAATGCATTCGAAATTAATGTTGAAATGTGAAAAGTCATAAATAAAGTACTTGGCAGGAATTAAAAAAATGAACATTTTTCAGATCTTAACTCGAGCAGAAAAATGGTCACTGATAAACTTGGCTATGAGAATATTTTGTAGGGCCACTCCAGTTAAAACTTTTTTCTTTTTCAATCGCTGGTACTGTACCAGTTGCAAGATAACAAGACTGGTGAGGTTTCTAAAAATTTGAGGATTGTAAGAGTTCCTCCTTTAATTTATTCAGGAGACAAATAGATGCAAACGACTGTTCTTTGCTATTTTGAAGGGTTTTCGGCTACTTCAGCTAAGAAGACCCATCACTTTCACTAATAGTTGCCTTCAGTAAGTTACGCAAGAGTAACTTCAATAATAAGTAGTATTGACAATTGCCTAGGAAATGTTGGGTTTTTTCAACATCAAGATTAGGTAGAGAGGTAAAGGGGAGGAAACGATTCATTAACTGCAGATTTTTTCTTTTCTTTTCGTGTTCTACAAGTCTTTTAGTTCTAATGACCTAGCTAATTTCTTATAAAAAATATTCTACATTTAATACATGGAAGGTTGCAACTGTTACAGAATCTGTCGCACTGTTAATGAGGCATCTACTACAATGGTTTGTATAGTGTCTCAGCATTTGGTCTGCATACAGTGTTGTTAATCATTGTCTCTCCCATGTTGCCTTAGTTCTGATACTCTTAGATGTCAATTTCTGTCTTGACTTCATCTCCATGCTGTTTAATCATTGTAAAATGGCCATTTGTTGAAACAATGCATATTATCTTAAAAATTGAGATTTCCTGTTTGGCTGCAAGAGCGAGCATCAATTACTAATCGAACGATGTCTTTCTTATTTGAAGAGGGGGGGAGGGATAGGCCCGGCAAATTCGGGTTGACTTTCCAACCACCTGCAAAGAATTTCTCTATGAAGAGTCGGTTGTCAATCAAAAAAAATCAGAGTAGAAATAAGAATAGCAGTTCATGTATTATATATTGGCTACATATGTGATCGACTTACCATCGCTTATTTGTGGAATAGAATTCACTAAAGTGGGATAGTCGGGAGGAGGAGTATCATTTCTTGGTGGATTAAATCCAATATCAGAACTCAGACTGCTGCTGACGGGTGTTAAAGTCTGACTTGTGTAGGTAGGGTGAGGAAATCGAGATGCTGACATGTGTGGATGAGGGACGGGGGCTTCACTTGATCCTAAAATAAGGAAGGAAATCTCAAGTACCAAAGAGATAATATTGAAAAACCTGTAAAAAGCTTTTTGGTCTCCATCATCATGTATAAAAAACAGCAAAAATCGTGTTAGTTATATGTTTGCAGATAAAGAAAAATAAAAAAAGCTAAGAGAAAACACTTATCATGTCATTTTCATTAAAAATGTCTCAATGGGTTATGTTTTAAAAATGAAATCATGCAGAATACATTTGTATCAGTATAAATTGAGTCTCGGTTTGTGATATTATATAATAAAAGGTACTTCAGCCTGAATAGAGCAAGCATATTTTGCAATGAGAATACAGTAATCAAATAATAACCGTATTAAACATGCTTCTTTGTTATCTGATAATGTTTCCAAAAATATTTTCTTCAAACCAAACATTTAAGACTAGATCTGCCAAAGTTGGTCTTACGTATTGGAGGCTGAATTGAGGATCTAAGTTCCTCTTGGTTCATTCTTTGGAATGCTGGGAAGAAAAATTCATAGCCATGAGTCCAAGTGGTAAAGAGATAAGAGATAAAAGCAACGGAAGCAAAAGGAGAAGTAGCTAGGCGCATGATGTAAGATATTTCCAATAAAAACATAGCTTATAAATAAATGAGAAAATGGAAAGGATAGAAATAGGTGTACGTTTTTAAAGAATAGCGTTGAGGTGCTTGCGCAATGTACGAAGAAATCTGATACGCTAATGATGAAAGGACTGTTCATTAACATTCTCCTCTTCAATCGCAGGCAAACAATTGCATTTTATGAGCTTTTAAAAGAGAGACACAATAATAGGATTCACTGAGAACAGATTTTCAGCAATGTTTAAATTTATCTTAACTCAAAAACCCCTGATGCAGAAAGACCTTGACTACATTTTAGTTAATTATTTAATTTTTGTTGATTGCTTTAACAGCCTAGAAGCAAAGTGCATAGAAAAACAAATTTCACAATTATTGTAACATTTGAATTAGGCTCTCTGTATTATGGTCTTTGATCTCAGGGTTGATGCAAGGATAATTAAAAATTTCAAATCTTAGAAAAATATTTTTTCAAAACCTACAAGCTTGAAAGGATTGTGAAGCCATCTGCTTGTCAGTTCCACAAGCTAGAAATAAAAATTTCCTTAGTGCAACTGGAAATAACTTATCACATAAATCTTTTAGCTATTGGGTAACATTGTTGTAACGTGTTTTTTCAACGGAAATGCTATAGCCTAGCCTAAAGTATATGACAGATTCTTCCAAAAATGAACTGATGCAAAACTACTTTCCTCCGTATATGAGACTCTCCGCGTGTCTCTATCTGGCATCAACGTTTGTACCTCTGTTGCTGTGTTTAAACAAGTGTTGTTTTTTTACTTTCATTAAAGTTTGTTCTCTACCCGTTTAGGCTTGTTTTTCAGTTTTTCAGCTTGTCAGAATGCTTACTAAATGTTCGAATAAATCACATTACAGAATTGTAGCAAAGAGTACAGAGAAAATAGTCACCCAGATGCAACGTATGAAGAATTATGGTACGCAAATATTTCCGAATAAGCAGCAGGTTTTGAAATGGTGCAAATATGATGGAGAAAGAAAATACCCTCGAATAAATTCAAGTTGCAGCTGATTAGAAAATTATCAGAGATCATTGTACCAGCGTTTGATTGCTTAACAAGTACAATCAAATAAAAACAACATAGCGGTCGTGAAGTGAAACAAGACTTGGCTCCATGGTATTTGTTCAATATGTCAAAATGATATTAGCTACCAAGACATCGTTTTTAAGGATGCTAAAATAACAAACCTTTTATTTTTTGAAGTGCAGTGTCCGCTTCCATAAGCTCAATTTGCAAAATCTGAATTTCTCCCTTAAGCTTCAGCACATCTTTCTCCTGGAAATAAGGTAAAAAATTACATTATTGCGACAGACTACCACAGATGCTCAAATCTCAGGTTGAATTTCGGAGCGAAATGTCAAATCTTGGAAGATACAAAATCTCAATTCTAAATTTCATATACAATCATGTCTAAAATGTTGTAGCTTGGATTGTTGTCCTTTAATGTTCGGAAATGTTTATAAAACACAAATGGCAAGTGTCAATTACAAATGGTATTAAAAAAATTCTTGTAAGTGATTTTAAAACTAAAAAAAGAAATTTGATTTAATAAGAATCTTGTTACGACACTTATTTGAATGCCTTGACAAAACCATTAATTTGAGTATACCCACCCTTGCCCCTAAAGGGGCAGATAACCTTTAACAGGGAGGGCTATTGTACTAAATGGGTTGTAAACATATACTGGGTGAGTTACTGCCTTATACAGGATGGGTTAGTGTACTAAATGGGTGAATAACCATACAATGGATGGGTCACTTTCTCATACTGGGTGGGTTATCATGCTAAATTGATGGATAACCATACAATGGATGGGTCAATCTCTTGTAATGCCTGAGTTATTATACTAAATGGGTGGGTAACCATGCAATGGATGGCTCACTTTCTTATACTAGGTGGGTCATTATGCTAATTGGCTGAATAACCATACAATGGATGGGTCACTTTCTTGGAACATTCTGATTTAGGATCCAAGTTTTTTAATCTAAACTCAGGTAAGTATAATAAATTCTTGTAGCCCAATGATGATTATTATCATCATTGCAACAGACCAATAATTACATAGCACAGCACTCTGCAAATGGTCATATTATTGAAAAAAGATACTTTTATGTACCTAAATTGTGCAAAATGATGATGATGACTTACAGTTGGATTTTTCTGAACCTTGGAAGAAGCATTGATATCATCCTCTTCCTGCATAACTTGAAGTCTAATTTTATCAACATCAGCTCTAAGTGCATTTACTTTCTAGAAAGAAAATGTGTTATTTTATGGCACTTGAAACTACACAGATATCATGTAGGATTGCCATAGTTTAGCTCTAAGAGTTACAAACAATATACTTATTTAAATTGCTTTCATATTTTTTTTTGACATTTTCCTTCCATGCTTTATTTTAAGGTTAAACCCTTCTATAATTCTTATTCTAATCCTTTGAACTTTCAGAAATCTTTCAAATCTACTTCTTGAAAGATATACATATTACAAGAGCACAAAAGTATCAAAACTATAAGAAAAACCTGTGGCTTTTGCCCTTAAGTGATGCTTAGGCCAGACAACTTATTTAAAAGGAGTCAATTTGTTTTATTTGGTTGGTAGAGCATTAACTGTGCTATGGGTCTAGTGGGCAAAGCTTGTCATTAATCTTTAGGGCCTAAGAGCAACTTAAAGCCATGGTTACTTATGTATCTTTAAACTGCCAAAGCTTTATATAAATACCGTCTCCATTCTTGTACAACTGTCTAATTGCAGCTGAATATTTTGAGAAAGCCCTAAAACCAAAAACATAAAAAATTGTTGGCAATTCAAGCTGCATGAAAAGTAAATAAACGAAATTGAAAAGAGAGCTACAAATATCAAATCATGGTTATCAAAAACACCTAATTATTCAACCTCTTACATTTAAACCAATTTTTTTCATTTTTGCAAGTAAGTTTAAGATTTTACTTGAACACTTTTTACTTTATTTCTGCCCCACATGGCAGTAAAAAGATCTAAAATTGGACATCCAAGAACTGCTGAGTGCCATATTAAATATTGGAAAGTTGGCCAGTGTTTTTAATCTTTCAATCAAATTCTATATGTGCTATTGAACAATGAATACTTTTAAAAACTGAAGGAATGTTGAGCTGTGCACTTATGCAAGACATGGTCTTTATCATTTCCATGTTTAAGTGATGCTTTATACATACATATATACAGCACCACAATAAAAAAGGTAACTAGCTTCATGAAAAATGAATCTATGGTTAGCTACTTTTCCCAAGTACAAGCTTACTATTTTTCTCCTGTAGCTGATTTTCCTTGCCGTCTTTCTCAATTGCCCAATCCAATTGATCAGTCTTGGCAATAGGAACATGAGGAGGTGAACGCCATTCTTGAGAACTATTTTGCGTTGAAGGGACAAGGAATACATTTCTAGGATAACCATTTTTTGTATATTTTGTCAAATCCGATATATCGCTAGTAGACCTGAGAAAAGAGAAGATGGTCATTCACAGCAGTAAATCTAGATGTTATAAGTTCAGGGCACATTTTGAATAATTTTAGTCGAGGTTACCACCTTGAGACAATAGATCCAACAAAACATTACCTCTCTCTCCTAATATCTGAAGCAGGTCTTTTACGGGATAAAGAATCATCTGAGATTGTTCTTCGTTCTAAAAAGATGCTTGAGTGCATATTCATTTGAACTTTTGTAGAATCCAAATTATTTTCATATTTATTGCTATCTATTAACAAGGGTGGTTCTGGAAAATCTCTTTGTAAGTCAATGCTACTGCTAGATGCTCTACCATATGATGAAGCATTCTGCATAGTGGTCTGCTCTGAACCACTGGTATCAAGTGATGTGTCACTAGAAGATGTCATATTGTTTGTTGAATATTTATTAGCTACAGGATGTATATTTTGAAATATATCCCTGGAATTTTCACCATACATGTACTTGTTAGTTTTCTTGTTTAATTCAGTAGTTACTTTTTCAATGTCACCATCAAACTGAAAAAAAAAATTAATTTATTGCATAATAATGGGAGAAATGGTATCAAGCATGCGCAGAGTGCTCAAATCAACCAGTGGAAGACGAGCGTAATAAGGCGCATAGACTTGATGCAATGTGCCCTCCCGGCCATCAACATAGTGGCTCTATGGCAACCCGTGCACTTGGGTGTACTTGGGTGCATTTGGCCAAAGCTTATTGAGCATCTGAAACAATTTGCATCTCTTTCAAAAAATGCACATTGACAAATGTCAAACTGTTAAGCAAATTGATTATTGATAAACAAGACTTTCAGGCATTCTGCATATTTTTGCAAAAGTTTTCAAATTTGGACTTCCATGTTACACTATACAGTAAAATTAGAAATATTATTGGTTTGATCACATCAAAGAAGCATGTAGTTTTGCTGGAATGCAAACTATGCCTTTAGTAATTCTAAAGATTCCATGTGACAAGAATTCCATATCACCAAAAAAGTATGAACTGGACTTGTATTTCTTTCCAGCTTAGTCCAGGCTATGGTCTTCCAACATGTTATGCACCAACAACAATACCACAATATCACCATCAATCAAGTAGATATGCATTTTTTCAAGTGTTTTACTATACCCTAGAACTAGTTTAGGGCCTCCTAAGCCTATTAATTCTAACTCTGATGCAATCCACCAAAGAGCATTACTCAAACCTTCTGACCTTAACCCTAGCTGCAATCTAGAATAGCCCCACAACAGCTTATGCAAAGTTTAGGGGTTGCAGGTTTAGGTTCCCCAAAATTTTCAACCAGGAGAGGTATTTAGATTTATATGACTAGCCTAGGCCCAGGTTTTAAAATTCATCATTTCTTGTGGCTATGTAAGTCATTCTCACTAATAATTGAGCTAAAGGAATGCAGTGTAAGCAGAAAGTAAACATCTACTTAAAACCACATACTGTTTTCAAAGCCCTTAACTTTTTCACAATAATCCGAAGGCCAATTAGATAAGAACTGTGGACTAGTTATTGATATCAAATATATAAAATAATTTTTGCGAACCTGTAGTTTTGCTTTTATGATCAGTTTTCAGGTTCAAACTTCACAATGTTCAATCAAAACGGCCTAATTTGCTTGCGATAAAATGGTCCATACATTTTAAACGCTGTGCGAACCCGACTCAAAAAGCAAATAAAATAAGTATTACACGATTAAGATTTCGATTTAATTCTTGAAAACGGTTCTTCAGTGTTTTTTGGAGTGATACAATTGATTTTGTCTAGGCAAGCTTTGATACACTCACTACCAACCCACTTCAAACCAGGGGTCTCGCGGTGTAGAAAAGGCAGCCAAGCTCTGATTATAAATATTATCATTTGATAGGAGAAGTAGGACGCTGAATTGTACGTTTATCCCCCTTCAACTTAGGAATAAGTATTTTAACTGAGCAGTTACCTTCACGATTTGGTCCAAAATTAGCTGCTCGGAAATCTCAGGAAACTTGCTTTTGAGATCCGACAGGAACTCATTAGAAACCTGTGGCCTTTCATGGCCTAAGTTTGGGTCAACTGAAGCCATCCGTGTGACATTGTCAGCCTCAGCGCAGCAAGGCACACTAGACTGGAAATGACTAAGACAAAGTAGACATTGACTGAGATATGTTTGAAGTGAAGTTCCAGCTGCATAAATGAGTCCTAAACGCAGGTGCTTGCAAAGTTGAACAGAAGAAGCATCCAACTTTAATTTCAGTTCTGGCTCGACTCGTTCTGTAGTAGAAATGTTTCTTATTTTATTGCGGAGTAGCCTGTGCGCAGCCGCTTTGCACAGGCCTTCTTTGGTAGCCTTCTTTGTGCTGAATTACCTACTAGCATAGGAATTTAACGAGTTAAACTATAAACTAGTAAATTAAAGACACAGCTAACCATCAGACTGGATTTCCACAAACGTAGAGACATTCAAATACAAAATAGAAACGTAGCTGAATGGTATATGCTGACTCGCCTATTCTGATAGACAGAGCACAAACAGTGATATTTTGATCGTTCTAGTTGGATTGTATCATGATTGCATACAGTATCTACCAGACTACGAGAAGATATTAAAGAAGATTTTTTTAGAAGAAAAGGGTTGGAGAAATTCTTGGAAATAAATTGGCAATTGTTCT